>JNBR01001647.1:24440-46763 GCA_002081595.1 Achlya hypogyna | reverse complement strand
TCTTTTTTAAATATTTTGCTTGATCAATTAAAAACGAAGTTTTTGAAAGTATTTTGGGCGGTCAAACGCACCGGTACGGTAGTTATAACTGCCCTTTCTCAACTTTGGCTGGAAGCTAAACCGAAATGCCCCAACGCAGGTTACCGCTAAAGCTAAAGCTAGAAATACGCCTGGGGCGTTATCGTCGAGTACGTGCTCGGCCGCGGCTTTTGCGGTCTGCGACCGCGACTTGACTTCTAGCACCGCTTAGAGTAGCCTTTCGTGCCCCTGCTCATTCTAACGTTTGTTATTAATCTTTTCTCGGGGATTGGCCGGTACCCAACTGCCATAGTTATGGATCACGGACAAGAAGCCGAGTGCCTTGATTTCTGGACCGGAGGTAGTAGACACTAGGCACAATATAGCTGGTTTTTGGCCAAATATATCGGACAAGTGGCCAAAATGAAGTGGAATTGGTGTAGTACTACGTAGTACATCTTATACCGACTATCAAGCGAAACGTGTGTAGGAAAAAACATTCGCTTAACGTTAATTGTGTTTTGAGGTTTGGATTTCCAATCCGAAGCCGGCCAACCCGGTTTTCAGACGGCATAGCCGAGCCTTGGCGACCTCGGCTGGAACTTGAACTAACTGTAAGCTTATGGCCTCCAAATCGATTAACTTTGACGGTCCGGTTCTTGAACGAAAATGGAACCGGATCAAAAATCCAGTGGCTGCTTTTTGTGCCATGTGTCACAATGTGAGGTCTATGTATCCAGTAAATGGGGCCCCATTAGTCAGTTATATTTATTGTTTGTATATCTCATGTAGTTTGGGGGATTCGTAAAAGGGGTGAGGGTGCTCCCGGATAACGTATCCGGATCGAAGATATTGAAGATGGTCCTTTCATTTCCCCATCCAACAGCCCCATGTTCAAGCGCTGCTTTTCGACTGCGATCAAAAAGAAGCTCGGCGTCGAGCAGCTCAACTCCCGCGGTGGCCTCAAGGGCAAGCGCGTCCTCGTTCGCGCTGACCTCAACGTGCCCTTGAGCAAGTCGGATGCGACCAAGATCACTGACGACACTCGCATTCGAGAGGCTCTACCGACGCTGCGCTACTTGCTTCAAAACGACGCCAAGGTCGTGTTGTGCAGCCACATGGGCCGCCCCAAAGGCAAGGTCAACGAACTCATGCGTCTTGCGCCGGTGGCTGCCCGCTTGTCGGAATTGCTTGGCCAAAAAGTCCTCACAGCGTCCGACTGCATTGGTCCCGAAGTTGACTCTTTGAAGGTTGCGCTGAAGTCTGGCGATGTACTCTTGCTCGAAAACCTTCGCTTCCACGCCCAAGAGGAAAAGAACGATGTAGCATTCGCTCAAGCTTTGGCGCAGCACGTTGATGTCTTCGTCAACGATGCATTCGGTACAGCTCACCGGGCCCATGCATCCACGGAGGGCGTAACGCACCATGTTCCTACATCCGTGGCCGGGAAGTTGCTCGAAAAGGAGCTCAAGTATCTCTCCGATGCGGTTGACGCTCCCAAGCGGCCCCTCGCTGCCATCATTGGCGGTGCGAAAGTCTCTACGAAGATCCCGGTTCTCGAAGCGCTGATCGAGAAGTGTGACAAGATTTTCCTCGGGGGTGGTATGATTTTCACCTTTTACAAGGCCCAGGTACACTGCTGCCCGACAGCTTTTTGTTCACAGCATCATTCCTCCACAGGGAATTTCCGTCGGTCAGTCGATTGTTGAAGAGGATAAGGTGGCACTCGCGAAGGAGCTCATGGACAAGGTAGCTTTTTGCTCGAGCTCCATGCTTAAAATCGATCTAGGCCAAGGCCAAGGGGGTCAAGTTCATCTTGCCCACGGACGTGGTCGTCGGTGACAAATTTGAATCTGAAGCCACGAGCAAGGTTGTGGATATCCATAACATCCCGCCCGAGTGGCTTGGCATGGGTACATTGACTTACTGCCTCGAATGGCAATTGATGATCCTCATACAGACATCGGTCCCCAAAGTGAAGCACTCTTCGAGAAGGAGCTTTTGGGTTGCGAAACTATCGTGTGGAACGGTCCCATGGGTGTCTTTGAGTTTGAAAAGTTCGCGTCCGGCACCAACAGCATAGCCAAGGTTCTTGCCGCCTGCACCCAGAAGGGGGCGACCACCATCATCGGTGGCGGTGATTCAGTCGCGGCTGTGGAGCAATGTGGCCTCGCAGCGGCCATGAGCCACATCTCTACCGGCGGTGGCGCGAGTTTGGAATTGCTCGAAGGCAAGGTGCTTCCGGGCGTTGCGGCGCTCAACGACGAGTAACAAGCCAAATCTTAACTAATTCATCCGTCCTTTCGTCACACACGTATGATAAGGGACGCTTTCGCAGATGTGCTCGTGTTGGTCATCAGGTATTTGTACCATCGCTACCGCTCCTGTCGCCCGAAGAATGAAATTAAAATGCAGGTGAACTGCAATACGTCGGACAACTTGGCCAAATGATATGCTTGGTGGGTAGTTAAAACGTAAAGCGAAGTCTCGGGATGTACTACAGAAGGCATCAAGAGATTTGACCGTCGGATTCACATGGCTGTCGTAAGGAGGAGGGCAAATGCCGTCACACAACCTGCTGTGAGCATGCTTGTGTGAGATTGAACGACTGTTTCCGGCTCCCCAGTTGAGTTGGTACCATTGTGCGCCGTGGTAGCACTGGGCAAACTTGTGGTTTTTGGTTTGTCGATATTGTTTGGCGATGCTGTCGATGCATCGTCATGTGCCTCCTGTGGCGACGCGACTTGGCTGGTTGAAGCCGTTTCGACGTCATTGCCGAAAATTGCCACGAACGAGTCGAGCGTCAGCTGCTTCCAGGGGAAAGTCGCTCGGGTGCTCGTTGTCACCAGCACAGGGGTCGTCTTGATTGTGCAGACAGGGACCATGGTTGCGTACACTTTAGCAATGTTGTTGTACGCGGCCTCGCACACAGGACTAGCATGAAAGCGCAAAAAAGTATCGTTGGAGAAGCTGGCTGGTGGATCGGCGATCACTGTTGTCGACAAGCTCAACTGAGTAGCGCAAGTCGTGAAGTCGCTTCCCTTGATAACATCGTCCAGAGCCAAATTAATTTGGCTCAGATAGCACATCGCGGTTGTCGAGGTTACCAAGGTCACGCTGAAAGCTGCAACGAGCAAGAGCGCATGACGGAATTGTGGCATGCTGGAGCCTCAGCAAAACTTAAAATGGAGTTGAGATCTGTCGACTGCATCCGAGATGACTCGAAATAAGTGTGGCCGCGGTTGCAGAGATGGCATGTTCTGCATTGTCGGAGGACTGCGCATCGAATGTGGATCTCGCTTGAAGTGTTCCCGGAGCAGATTGCAGCAGTTACAGCAATTGAAGTACGTACGTAGTTTATCGTACATAACGTACCGTACGGCCAGGAAGATCGCTGTGAGCGCCAAATTCGCTTTTGCCGCAGAAGACATAGAACACGGAGGGGGCAATCATGGGGCGCGGCAGAGCAAGCAAGGCACCTAAGGCAGATGCAAACGCCAAGGGCGGGCATGGGCTCAGCTACCTCGTAAACGGCGATGAGAACGATGTCCTGGACGACGAGGAACATCCCGATGATGAAGAGGGCAAGCTCGATGATAGCATGGAGGACGACTGTGCTGAAGTCTTCATGGCGCTTTTCATCGACAAAGGTCATCTGGGTGTCGCGGTCTATGACGCTCTCACTACGAAGCTGAAGACAGCGCAAATCCCGGTCTCGACGTCAGATTTGACACATGTGACTTCTAGCAATGAGAAATGATACCACAGTCCTCTGGTAGACGATTCAGATGCTCAAGACGCAGATTGAGCCGAGGGCAATTGTCATATCGACAAGCAACTACGCAACGTATGACTTGAACTTCCTGGCGTCGGACGACGTCACGGAAGTTTGCCATCGCAAGGTACACGTCACCTACCACCTCCCTCATGCTCGACCACGCATTCTTATATTGTTCAGCCATCGCGTATCTTCATCAAAAATTCCCAAGCATAATGAACGAGCAACTAGACTTTGCGTATGCCAAGGCATGTAAGGCCATCGCTTGCCTGCGCATCGGAACGAACTGGGAGCTCTTCGGACATGCCTTGGACGAGACAACGGAGTATTTATGAGCTTTATTGCTTCGGCTCCACCCGAATTAGGCGAGAGATATACAAGTACCTTGGAAGTTTTTTTGACTTCGACAGCCTGGAGATGATTCGCGCCGTTGGTGGTACCGTGTCCCTTCGAGAAATATGATTAATGCCTTGATCGTAGCCCTCCTCATGTTTCTCTCGTCTGAGAAGGTTAGATGGCATTGGTGTCCACTGACCAAGGTGGTGTAGATCGTCAACCAACTTGAAACATCGACGACTATCTCAGTATTGGCAGTGGAAAAGGCTACCCTCGATGGAGTCATGCTTATCGACTCTATTGCCCTCAAGTCCCTCCATATCTTCAACGAGGCATGTGGCAAACACCTGGAGACTCATTCTTATGACATCAAGTAGGAATACCATCCCTCTCAAGTTCGCGTATGAAAAGCGCTTGTGGCCAGCTAGAAATGTCGACTTTCAAAACATCTAGGCATGGGAAAAGTCGAAAGAGGGGTTCAGGTCAATCAAGCGCACCATGACATCGCTTCAACATCTTTCGTAGCGTGTTTGCACTCCTCGACAACACAATGACAAAGAGCGGAAAGACCATGCTTCGTCAATGGATGCTTAAACCATTGACTCGGATTCAAGCCATCGAAGAACGTCAGGATGTTGTTGAGTTCTTCGTTTCATCGGAGCAAAATGATCTTGCAAACTCCTTGGTATTCTCGGGCACGATGCTCACGGCTGTTTTTTACATATTGCGATAGTTGGTGAAGCTGAGAGCATTCAAGGATGTAGCGCGATGCCTCCTTCACATGAAGCAGATGCGCTCAAATGTTCGAGACTGGGCAGTTCTTCACCAGTCTATTTGCTGCTTTCTGAGTATGAGGTAAGTGCCCCAGTTGCGTAGATGTGTTATATGATGGGTTCTGAACCAGAAATGACATTGCCAAGCTCTCATCCCACAGCATCGACTCCATTTACCTGTTCCAGCGTTTCATCAATCTTCAGGCTTTGGAATTAGTCGGCAACATGCTCGGCAATGTGATCGACTTCGAGGCCAGCAAGTCAGAAGCGTTTTGCGTTGTTCGAGATGGAGTGTCAGATGAGCTTGACAGTGCCCGTGATAACATTGCCGAGATCGAAAAAGTGCTCAGCCTGGTCAAGTTTCTGGCTGATGTAAATTTGTGAGGCAGATCCTTGCGGACATGTCTATTGAATTGGCCAATGCGTACCCTGAAATGAGAGGCATTGCCGTCAAGTTTATTCCTCGAGTCGGATACGCTATTTCGTGCCCCGTTGTATGCCCAGTTCCACGCAGCTTCGTGTTTCAGTTCGAGGAGGGCCCTCAGCGCTACTACAAGGTACTTTAAAAAATTACATGGTCTTAACTGTGACACAGGACACGCGGTGTGTTGCGCTCGACGAGAGATACGGCGGAATGCATAGGAGGATTTTGGACCTGCAACAACGTACTTCTGGCCTCTCGGGTTGCCTTGGCGCCGACCGGTTCATGATAGAACTGCTGCTGGAGCTCTACGAAGCTCTCATGGGCCACGAGGCGTCTTTTTATGGTATGTGAATAGTACACCTCATCGCAATTGGTCCAACGACGCCTACAGACATGATTGACATGGTATCGGAGCTCGACTGCTTCTTGTCGCTAGCTCGGGCTGCACGTGGTTTCAACTTTGCACGGTTCTCTGCGGTTGACTGATATTGGCTTCACACTATTGCCATGTAGCCCGGTCCTGTGCAATGACGTCGTGTTTACTGCCAAAGCAGTCCGTCATCCGCTACAGGAGCTCACGGTCGAGTCGTACATTCCGAACGACATCTCAATCGATGCCTCTACTGGATTCATGAATGTGCTCACGGGTGAAAATGGTTCTGGTACCTAAATCGCAAAATCGATTGTTGTGAGCTCGCACTGAGCTCCAACCAGGCAAGTCAGTTTTCCTAAAAATGGTTGGCGTGCTTCAAATCATGGCCCAAATCGGATCGTTTATCCCGGCCCTGGAAGGTTTGCGACAACTGCATGAAATAACCACTGGAATCGCTTTCTGGTTTAGCTCGAATTGGAGTCGTCACCAAGCTATTCACCCGTATCCAAAGGTTGTTTATGGGCAAAATCTGATGGGATAGCTCATGTGATGACGGCATCACTTCCAGCTTCGAGACTGTGCTGCTGTCCCATAGCTCATTCACAATCGACTGCAACCAAGTACGAATACGTCAGGTTTGAGAACACCATCAACAATGGCATTTAGATTGCGGCAATGTTACGCCACTGTGATCAGCGTAGCCTCCTGCTTATTGACGAGTACGGCAAGGGTGACTTCGTTTGCGTAATGGCTTAGGCTTACTTGAGCGACCTAGGCACGGCCGCCATCGATGGCGTTTGCCTTTTGGTTCTTGCTTAGCCTCTTTCGCTGGACTTATCACCGAATCCATCAGACGGCCGTTCTCAAGACTTTGAAGGCCGCGATTCTCCGCAACGGCGGGCCAAAGGTTCTTGTGACAACTCACTACTTGGTGCTCTAGTCTGCTCGGCTTGGAACTCAAATTTGGAATCAGGAAATCTTCCATGAGTCATGCTTGAAACAACAACTGGGCTTGCGCGAGGTCCACCATATTGAGTGTCACGACCAAGCGCGCGTTGTTGACGAGTCTTCGGTCATATCGTGCTTCGTCTTGTCGTCTGTGCCAGCCAGTGCCACGAGCAAGGACAAGACACAAACTGTGGCCTTATATGAGGCCATTCCAGGCATTGCAACGTCCAGCAATGCGTTTCGGTGCGCTAGTGCCGCCGGTACGACTATCGTTCGTACAATGCGCAAAATCATTCAGCACCGAACTATTGTAGGGGTGGACAACCGGGTCCTCACACGAGCCCAATACGTTCTCGATTGCCGTCACTCGAAGACGCCCCTTACACCCTGGGTGGAACAAAACGAGCGCGACGAACCCTTCGAGGCGCTGACCCGCATTTTTATCGATGAGGCCCATTGGCTGACCGCGTCGGACGAATCTTTGGAAGCCTTACGAGCCCAGACCTGGGCTATTCGTTCGACACCAAACGAGATGACGACGTAATTTTACACTCGTGCGTATGAAAGACTACTCGACGTCGATGAGCGTGAAGTCAAGGAGGTCATCGGGGTTAAATAAGCTCGGTAGCGCGTCGTCAATAGGCGAGCCTTCCGACGTTGGCGGTGTCAAGCTCCACACACTCTCAGGAGCTACGACCCCGATAAGATGATCGTCGCCCTGGGATGCCGTACGTTGCAGCTCCATTTCGGCGTCGACGTCGATGAGTTTCGCCATTGGGTCACGGAAGGAGGAGTTGGTAGCAGCCTCATCTTTCCACTTTTGCACTTTTGCATCAAGTTGGTCGTTGAGACCTTTCACATAGAGCGAGTCATCATCCTTGGAAATACCGCCGTGTGCCAGCTCAATGTCCTAGGGCAGCCTCGCAAAAATGTGGGATAACGACGCCACACCTGATCCGAGAGCATATGAATGGGCACATTGGACTCCTCCGCTTTGCGGGTGTTGGCCTTCCGCGTCGCCGTGGCACCAGAGGGGGAAATGAACTGTTGGTTCTTTCCCGATTCCAAGAGCGCGCAGTGCAAGTCTGCCGCCAGGTTGTTGGATATGTCGCCCAGAGCACGCCTATTGATGCTCTATCTAGACTGATTTGGTGTTTGCTCAGTCGCACCGCTTCATGGGCCCTTTGCCATCTTTTTTCTTTGGACCCTGGAGAAGCATGCTCGGAAGCGGCGCACGGGCGTCCCTCGTCTGCTTGAGCGATTCGCCTGCGCAGATCACTTCGTGGGACATGTGTGGAAGGGAGCGCTCACCCTGGAAGACGAGCTTGCGCCGGATTGTGGGCGAGTTCTCCTTGGCGTAGTCGGCGCTGCGCGTCAGCTCCATCGTGCGTGACCCAAACGGAGAAAAGGTGTCGTCCGGAAGGAAACCGGACTTCTACTCCCTCTTGAACCTTATCGCATCGTATTCCAGAGGTCCAATATTATCCCCGAAGATAACGTCGCATAATCAATTCCAGCCATTCACAATTAAATTCCAATTACGCCGGGTGTGTCTCTTTTGAGTGGCTTTGGGTGGAACATACAAACCTCAAGGTATCGACGTTCCCGGTCTCGGATTGGCTAGATCTCAGATCGAATCGTGACGCCATTGGTGCACTCGTGGAATGAATTGCCATGCGATTGGCCACGTGGAGGATTTGCTCTCAAGAGGAGCGACGCACGGGAATTAAAATACCTTGCGCCTTGTATTCGAGTGGCGTTGCGTCAGTCGCCGATTTGCCAGAGCTTGAAGATGATGATCGTGCTTGTCGTCGGCGCTGTTCTCTCCATTGAGGGCTTCCGAGGCCTCATGGAGTCCACCTTTGCGTCGCTTTCGGTGCTCTTCCACGACCACCTTCCCTGTGTGCTCAGTACTGTCGGCGCCCTTGCGCTGCTCATCAAGCTCCTCAACCCGACTTCTTCGACGGATGAAACGAAGAAGCAGGGTGCATATGGCTCGATTGTGATCCACAAAGAGAGCAAGATTTCCCAGCTCTCGCACCCTTGGGAAGTTCTGTCGGCCGTCAAGATGCTGGTGTATAAGAAGGTTAGCGGCTCGAAGCTTCTCCCGAAGAACTTGGACGCTGACTCGGTGTGGTGCTTCAAGATGGTGAAGAAGGTCAGCCGTAGCTTTGCCATGGTCATCATCTCCCTCCCGGAAGAGCTCCGCCTCTCTATCTGCGTTTTCTACTTGGCTCTCCGCGCTCTCGACACAGTCGAAGACGATATGAAGCGCATTGACAGCAAGACGAAGATTGACATGTTGCAAAAGTTCTACCTTCGGCTGTCGGAATTGGATCTCTCGATTCACGGCATCGGTGAGGGTGATGAGGCTACGCTTCTCGAGGAGGCTGGTCACGTGAACCGTGCACTCGCGTCGTTGCCAAAGTCCCACCAGGAGATCATCATTGACATCACGAAGAAGATGGGCGCTGGCATGGCCGAATTTGTCGAAGTGGACATGGGTCAGGGCACTGTCAAGACGGCTGACTACGACAAGTACTGCTACTACGTTGCTGGTCTCGTGGGCGAGGGCCTCTCGCGCCTATTTTCCGCCAGCGGCCTCGAGCACCCGTCGGTCGGTGAGAAGACTGAACTGTCCATCTCGATGGGCCGGTTCCTCCAGAAGGTCAACATCATCCGCGATTACCTCGAGGACTTCGTGGAGGGCCGTACGTTCTGGCCCCAGGAGATTTGGAAGAAGCATATGGGGAACCTCGGTGACATGCGCGACGAAACGAAGCGCGAGGCCGCTCTCGACTGCCTCAACGAAATGGTCTTCGACGCCCTGCGCCACATCCCCGATTGCATGGCGTACCTCGGCGCGATCCGCAACCCCGGCGTCTTCTTTTTCTGCGCCATGCCCCAGGTCATGGCCGTTGCGACGCTGGCCAAGCTCTACAACAACCCCAAGGTGTTTACGGGCGTTGTCAAGATCCGCAAGGGCACGGCCTGCTTCCTCATGGAGCACTCAACTTCCATGCCCAAGGTTCGCGGCATGTTCTCCGAGTACGTGCACGACATTCAGGCCAAGGGCGTTGCCAGCAAGCTCCAGCCCACGCTCGACGCGGCGCTTGCGGCCATTCACGCCGACTACCTCGAGGTTCCTAACATGGGCAGCATTGTCGCTCTCGCTTTCTCGTCCCTCGTCGGCGCCGTTCTCTTTCTTGTGAGCACGCGCGGCATCGTGCTCCCGCCGCTCACGGACGCGGTCGGCGTTGCGGCCCTTGCCGTCATGTTCGGTAGCCTTGCACTTCTGCTGGCGTTTGGGTTCACACCCTTTGCGACGCCGGCCAAGAAGGCCAAGATCGAGTAGAGACGCCAATACATTTGAATTTCTCCTATCGTCCGCGGCTACGAGGCCCGCGCCTCGCCCCGTGTGCTCGCATACGTTTCCACGACGGTGCTCTCGCATGTGCTATTGCGCATAAAGTTGTCTTCAAAGAACACGAGCGCCGCGTTCGTAACCTAGCAGCTGTGGGAACAGGGTCTTCCCTGCGCAACGCACCTTGAAGTGGCTTGTGACTGCAAAGAACTCGCGGCACTTGTCATCTGTCTACGCACAAGATGATTGCCGGTTCTCGCAGCGGCGCAGACTTCGGGGAAGAGCGTCGGAAGCTCTTGGTTGAGCAGCTCCATGAGCGCTGTCGGCGTGTGCGCTTGCAGTAGCCGTTGCTACGAGGGCCATGAGCTCTCGAGGCAGCGGGCGTCCGCACCCGCGCCGTGGCGAGGACTGCCAGCGCCACGCGGAACCAGCTTTTCCATCCCTTGGCGAAGAATCCGTCGAAGAACGACAGCACGAGCGCCGGGTGCAGCGTCTTGAAGTTGGCGAAGAGCGAGAGCACCCAGCTACGGCGCGTGAGCACTGCGACCCGGGCCAGCGTACCCCGAGGCGTAGGTGTTGGGGTGGATACCATGCAGCGAGAGATGCTGATGGACGTCGGGAAGATGGAAGTGCACAAGTTCGTCCAGCTAGGGGCTCCGTGAGCCTCGGCGGCGACCGACGACAGCGACCTGATAGAACTTGAGGTTGAGCAGCGGCAGCCCGGGAGCGCAGACGCCACCGAGATCGTACTTGTCCATGAGCGCGACGAGCAGGCGGAAGGCGTGATGGCACTCCCAATTGGAGCCGTAGAGCAGAATGGCCGCGATGTAGTCCATGCCCTGGTCGGGATCAGGCCCTGCAGAGGAACAAAAGTACCTGGCAGTAGCCGACCGCGGGCTGGTACACGACGTAGCACGTGAGAACGCGGCGCAGGGCGTGCTTCCACGTGACGATATCTTTCCACGACTTGCCTTTGCGAAGGGCGTACGCGACCAGCGGGCCGTAGGACGCCGGCTCGTGCGGCCCGAAGGTCCGATCGACGTCCATCTCAATCTGCCGCAGGTCGGCCGCGATCTTGGCGGCGTGGTCGAACATGAGCGTGCTCGCGCCCGGCGTCGCCATGAGCTCCACAAAATACTCGGCGCGGGCCTCGACATCTTCGAAGGACGCGTACACGCTGGGGTTGCGGCGCAGCACTTGACTCCACCAGCCCGACATGCGGGACCCGGAGCAGAGGATCTCGATGCTCCATCGCCACTACGCAACCATACGCTTCAGTTCGAGGGAGCCGTAGGCAGCGTACTTCTTGCCACAGTGCTTGGGGCAACTCCGGACGCTACGTGGTGGTTGTTCTTACGACGGGGCTTGCAGGGCAAGGGGCGCACCTGGCAGATATCGCAGACGCGACTTTTTTGGTCGACGCCCGGCAGCCGAGCGCGGCTGCGAGAGCAATTGCTGCAAACAAGGGCACCGCAGTTCTACGTAGCATAAGCATCGCACGACGAGGGGCCATGGCTACTCGGCAGTGGTGCTTGCGGCGAAAGGTGGAAAATCCGGCCTGGCAGATCATGCACTCGTCGGTGGCGCGGTCGGGCACCCAGGGCACTCCCGCGAGAAGGTCTGTGTCTACGCGCGCCGCTTTGCAGCTTGCCGTTGTGTTGATGCTTGTGACACTGCCCGCGCTCGCGATGCTGAAGTTGCGCATGCGGGCGTCCCCCGCCTCCGGCCCCGTGATCTTCCTCGCGATCATTTGCTGTGGGGCGGCAGTATCCGGATAAGCCCACGGCTGCGGCGTTTTTTTCAGTTCAAAAAGTTGCGATCCGGACAGAGGCCCGAGCGGCGCCGCGCTTGCGTGTGGCCCGCGAGCACTTGCCCCCGATGATCCGTCGTCTCCCGTGGGCAGACTGCGCCGCCGATCCTCCCGCCAACTTAACCAACATACATGCATTACTCGATGTAGTCAAAGTCCTCGGGAATGCCCAGCCACTTCTCGACCTACAGCACCGTCGGATGCCACGGGCAATGGCGAGGAAAGCGCATACCTCGGCGGACGAGCAACTGTTCTTCTTTATGACCCATGACTTCATATTGAAGATGTTGTCTATGGGACATAAGACTAGATAGCGCTTCTAGTAGTGGAGTACCTGTCCAGCGATCGACCCCTTCTTTGGCGATCTTGATCTTGGCGTCTGCAGCACGAGGTAAACCAACGAACGAGCAAATTAGGGGTGGTACCAAGCTTCTTGAGGATATCCGGGTCGTTCTCTTGAAGCAAAACGAGCTTTTTCTGCATCTCGTCGATCTGACCTTTGAGTGTCGCCAGATGGGCGAGGCGCTCGGCGCGGTCGTCCGTCTGGGTTTGGAGGCTCTTGTGCTTCTCGATGGACGCCGTAACGTGGGCCAGTTTGGCCTTCACTTCGTCTCGCCGCGCTTCAAGGTCTTCGAGCTTGCGCTTTCGCTGTTGTGCGACCTTGCTCGGGAAGGACCAAAAGTAGTTCCCGGAGCCAATCTTGTCGGTGTCGACAAGGTTGTCGTCGACGAGCGCTTGGTTGACGTCCTTGATCGTCTGCAGCACGACACCTGCCTTGCTGCCAATCTTCTCGACCTCCTTGAGGTTGAAGACGTCTAGAGACTCATGGTAGATCTTGAGGATGCGCTCGCGCTTCTCGTCGAGGGACACGCCCTTCTTGCGCTTGCTCATCCGCGAATCGCCAACTCCGGCGACCAATCCCGGAGCGGAGCCGCAGCCAATCAGATGCGACTGCAGAAAATCCAGTCCCCGATGGCAGGGCCGCCATGGCCGCTCGCAAAGGAAGAAGCGGTGGCTTTACTTAGTAATAATGGGAGTGAACATGGAGAAGGGCTCTTCTTCTTCGGCATCGTGCTGGCCGTTGACCTTGAGCTGCTTCTGGTGGCCGTTGAGTCCGTTAAGGCCTTGCCGCGGCGTGGGCGGTGGCTCGACGATGATTTCGCTCGCGTAGGCAGGAATGGGGACGTCAACGTCGGCGCTGGCGTAGCGGGCCTCCACTTCGGCATCGACTGCGGCGAGTGAGTCCGGCATGGTTGAAGCGTATCGCTCGCGGAGGCAGTTGGATTGCCGGTCGAACACGAGCGGGATAGAGCCGAGCGTGCCGTCGAAGCGATTCTTACGAATGTCGAGCTTCACCTCGCCTCGGATGCGCTGCAAGATAAGCACGTTGTCGGCCTCCTGTGTGGCCTTGGCCGTGCCAAAGACCGACGATAAACTCAAGTCTGTGTCGTCCTGTTCCTTGCGTGGATGTACCACCAGCGTAATGTGCACGTTCTTGGCCGTCGCAAACTTGCGAAACTATCCACGCGTGAGCGGCGCGCCCACGAGTCTCGTACCTTGTCGAGGGCGGCGTCCTGGCGCTCAAATTTGTCGTAGCCGCGGCCCTGGCCCGACATCATGAACTGGATGTTGTCGAGCAGGATGTGCTGCACGTCGTGCGCGTACACGGCGTACTCCATGGCGTCAAGAACCTCGTCGACGTCCGTGCTACCGAAGAAACGCAAAAAGTACATGGGCAGCTGCTCGAAAGCGTCCGCCGTCTTGTCGAAGAGCGCGAGGTTGCACGCAAGCGGCTCGCCCGCCATTTGCGTCAGCATCTTGTGGACGAGCCGCGTGTTTTTGATTTCGAACGACCCCCAGAGCGTGCTCACGCCTTGCGCGCACCTACGAACCGGTCACGTCGCTGCAAAAGGCGGCGCCTACCAGTCGATCGAGAGCTGGCTGAGCAGTGTCGTCTTGCCGCAGCCAGTGGGACCCGTGAGCACCGTCACCTCGCCGTTGCGGAAGCCCTTCATGTAGGTGTTGAGTGCCGGTAGCGTTCGCGACTGCACACCGCTGGCACGCAGCGGATTGAGCAACTCTTCGAGCACCTACGACCGCCATCAGCGCCCGCGGCAGTGATCAGCAACGCACGTCCCGGCGGAGCTCGTCGAACGTCGCAATTTGTGCGTGGGGTTTGCGCTCGGCCTTGTCGATGGCCGCCTGCAGGTTCATCTCGGAAAGCAGCGCGTCGTTGGCGTCCTTGGCTTGTGACCGCACGATGTAGGTGCGCGGGACGCCGAGCTTTTGCACGAACTTGTCGAGCGAGTCTTGGCCGTGCACGTCGCTGTCCATCCAAAGGTAGATGGTCTCAAAGCGCTCGAGCAGCGGCAGCACGGCCGGGGGCAGCGACCGGCAACCGTTAGGCAGCGACACGGCAGGCAGCCCCGTGGCCTGGTACACAGCCATGGCGTCAAATTCGCCCTCCGTGACGACGATGGATGTGGCCGATGCGGGTACCGTGTTCCACCCAAAAAGACCCCAGGATCCGCCCTTGGGAACGAGGCGTTGCTTGGACTTGTCGTCGATCGCGCGCACCTTGAGGCGCACGACGTTGAAAAGGTTGGCGTCGGCGCTCATATTGGCATCGGCCTCGACGCCCATGAGCGCCAGGTCGGCGTCCCGCGCCATCCATGGGAAGGTCACACACCACTTGTGCACCTGGCCGGCGTCGTCATAGAACGGCTGCTCAATGGCACCGACGCAGTACTTCTTGAGCACCTCAGGCTTGAGCCCACGTGTTGTTTTGAGGTAGTCGAGGACGTGCTTGCAGTCGTCGTCTTCGTGCAAGTTGCGCTGCAGGGCGATCGCTTTGTTGTTGTCCAATACCGAAATGACCTTGGGCTCATCGTCCTGGTACCGCATCGAGTCACTGTAGCCCATGGCGGCCGGTACGACGTCGTTGGCACCCATCTACAAGACTCCATGAGGTGTTATGCAGGCAATAGCCGACCTTTTGCCGCAACGAGAACCAGCTGCCGCTTGCTCCGCAGCGATGGCAGAGGTAAACGCCGTTGGTTTTGGCCACATAGAGCTTCCAAAGATTGTCAGGTTTGCCCTTGGTCGCATGGCAAAACGGGCAGTCGCGCACGACGTAATGCGTCGGCGTCTCCTTGAGCGCTAGCCCCTTGCGCCGTAAAAAGTCGTCGATGATCGTATGATCGGGCATCTCGTAGTACTTGGAGACGAACGTCTTGGCACTCATGGCCTTTAGAGAAGTTGTGTGGAAGGATGCAGCGCTCCGTGGCAGTAGGCGATGGCGGCCGAGGCCCGCGCGAACGAGTCGTGATGCAGCGAAGACCCGGCGCATGATGTTGCTTGCCTTTCGCCGGTTGAATTCCTCTTTTGACCAACGAAAATAATCATTTTTGACCAATCATTGGCGAGGAACTCATTTGCGACTTCAACCTCGCACCGCCGGCGTCAAGCGGAAGACGCAACGCTCCTGCGGTCGCGGGCGTGACTGAGGGCACCCACGTGCTGTGCGCCGGGAACAACTCAAGTGGTGCGATGGATAAAGGCATAGGTATGATATTTAACTACGTATTCACTCAACGAAAGTATGCATTTGTCGACGGGTTGCCTCAGTACGATCCTGAGCCGTAGCTCGAGTAAGACCCCGTTGAAGAGCTCGTTGTTGGCACTGGCGTCACAGTGGTTGGAGCAGGCGTAGCGGTGGTCGGCACCGGCGTCACAGTGGTGGGCACCGGCGTCGCTGTTGTGGGCACAGGTGTCACAGTGGTTGGCACAGGCGTCACAGTGGTGGGCGCAGGCGTCACAGTGGTTGGCACAGGCGTCACAGTGGTGGGCACCGGCGTCACAGTGGTTGGCACAGGCGTCACAGTGGTGGGCACCGGCGTCACAGTGGTTGGCACAGGCGTCACAGTGGTGGGCACCGGCGTCACAGTGGTTGGCACAGGCGTCACAGTGGTGGGCATAGGCGTCACCGTCGTGGGTTTCGGCGTCACAGTGGTTGGCGCAGGCGTTACTGTTGTGGGTTTCGGCGTCACAGTGGTTGGCGCTGGTGTCAGAGTAGTTGGCAAAGGCGTAAGAGTGGTGGGCACAGGCGTCACAGTTGTGGGCGCAGGAACCGTTGTAGTGGGCACAGGAGTCACTGTTGTAGGCGCTGGGGTCACAGTCGTAGGCTTCGGGGTAAGAGTGCTCACAGGAGGCGTTAAGGTTGTAGGGGCAGGTGTCACAGTCGTAGGGGCTGGCGTCGCAGTTGAGGGCTTCGGGGTCAAGGTGGTAGGAACAGGAGTTGCAGTAGTCGGCGCAGGAGTCAGGGTTGTGGGCTTGGGAGTCACAGTAGTTGGCGTAGGCGTCAGTGTAGTAGGCGAAGGGGTTGTCGTAGGGTGCGTTGGAGTCAGAGTGGTAGGAGCAATCGTCACGGTTGGTGTCGTGCTCGGAGGAATCGCCGTCGTTTGGCCCGGTGTGACTGTGGTCAGGGCTGGCGTAGTCGTATCTGGGACCGGTGTCGACTCGGACGGAACAGGCTCCAGGGTATTAAGGCTGCCCGACTCGCTGTGGAATGTGCTGCAGTTCGTCAGCGGCACGCACCCATACACACCTGGCGAAGTCGGAAGCTCAACGCAATCGGAACCGAAGGGCAGACCGGGCTGCGCCACAGGGCAGCTCCCCGTCTCATTACCCGAGCACCACCGCTCGGCTTTCTTCGTACAAAAGGTGCCGCTGCCGACAACGCTAGTAGGGAGCCACCCTTGGCTGAGCATCTGGTCATTGGAGCACTCAGCGAGGCTTGGTACCGTCACATCAATAGGGCACTCCGCACTCGGCGCCGGAGTCGGAGTGACTTCGATGGGCGAAGGCGAAGGGCTAAAGGTCCCGTCCTCCAAGCCGACAGTGGGGCACGTTGTGCGAGGCATGCACACGTATGAAGTCGCCGTTGGGGTGCAAACGGAGCCGTACGGGAGCCCCTCCTGCGGAGTCGGGCAGTCGTCCACCGCCGCAGTGCACGGGCTCGAACTTTGGCCACAAAAAACGCTGCCGTTCACGAACGCTGGCCACCACGTGGTGCCGGTGGCGGTGCCGTCGCAGTTGGCAGGCGGCTGTGTAAAACCAGGGCAGATTGTCGGCGACGGCGCCGAAGTGAAAGGTGTCGGAGGCAACGTCGTAGGCTCTGCAGCGGGGGCGATTGTTACCACTGGTGGTGAAGTAGTTGTAGGTGTAGGAGAGATCGTTGTCGGGTTGACGGGCAGCGTTGTCGGGGCTTCGGTGGACTGCACAGGAGCCGCCGTAGGAAGCGAAGTGGTTGTCACGGGAGGAAGCGTGAGAGGCGCTTGAGTGGTCATTGCTGGCACAGTTGTCACGGGCACGGGGGTTGTCGTAGGTGTGGCAGTCGTTGGCGACGGAGTGCCTGTGACCGGAGGTTGAGTGGTTGGTGCGGAAGTGGTCGCCACGGGCACAGTTGTCGTTGGCGTTGGGGTAGTTGTCGCTGGAGGCTTTGTAGTAGTAGCCACGGGAGTAGGAGTTGGTGCGGGAGTTGTTGTTGCAGGAGCCATTGTCGTCGGCGCAGGGGTAGTTGTCGCGGGAGGTTTGGTGGTGGTTGCCACGGGAGCCGTAGTAGGTGCGGGCACAGTTGTAGTTGGCAACGGAGTCGTCGTCACTGGGGCGACTGTCGTAGGAATTGGTGTAGTAGGCACACTTATCGTCGGCGTTGGGGTTGATGTCACCGGAGGCTTTGTAGTAGCAGGTGCGGGAGTTGTTGTCGCTGGTACCGTTGTCGTCGGCACCGGGGTAGTTGTTGCAGGAGGTTTGGTGGTGGTTGCCACGGGAGCCGTAGTAGGTGCGGGCACAGTTGTGGTTGGCAACGGAGTCGTCGTCACTGGGGCGACTGTCGTAGGAATTGGTGTCGTAGGAACGGGGGGTTGCGTCGTAGGTGCAACACTAGTCGTGGGCACAGGAGTTGAAGGGGCTGGGGTCCACGTAGTTGGCGCTGGGACCACCGTCGTGGGCGCAGGCAACGTGGTTGGTTTCTTCGTGCACGGCGGCTTGGTCGTGGTGGGTGGCGGCGTAGTTGTTTGCTCTGGGCAAGGCTTTGTCGTCGGTGGCAGTGGCACAGGCGTCGTCGTAACAGGCGGTGCGGATGTCGAAAGTGCCGACACTTCGGGAGCCGTCGTCTCGATTGCAGCCAAGTCACCGCTCACCGAGCCACTTTGGGCTTTGGCCACGGCGAGGAGTAGCGTTCCCCAAAGAAGCGATTGCTTGATGAACACCATTGCTGCAGGTGGCAAAAGTGAGTATGACCATCGGCAGCGCCTTGAGCATTGATCAGGTGCATCTCACGAACGACTCGCGCGATGGCGCGGATCTCGTCGGGAAGGGCTCGGGGAATCTGCTCTGCGGTCGCGCGAACATTAGCATTTGCGGCCGAGAGCTAACTTTAGTGTCGTTGAAAGACTACATAACGACTTAAACTCTCAGTCGTAACTGCGGTGCATCTACTTTTTGGGTGCCATGGGATGCGTCGCCGGCTCCACGAAAGACCTACAATTTTTACAGTTCTGGCATCGCAGCGAGAGGAGATGGGCATTGCGCAAGGCCGCATCGTTGCTGGCATTAGCACAGCGGTGCTACCGTCGCAGCTTCAATCACCACCGCCTGTCGGGTGATCGGCGAGGAGAGGAGAGGCTCGTCCGCCAGGCTCGGGAAGTGGGCTGGGGGAAGTTGCGCCTATTTAAAGCCGTGCGTTTCAATGGCAGGAGTTTCCTCCACAAGCTGCAGTCTCGAGACAGGCGGTCGATGCTGCGCAGCCTCTTGTCGTATGGATGTCCCGAGGACGTCGCACCCTTCATTACGGAGGACAAGGTACGCGCTTCTTACCTGCAAACTGCACATGCTGTCTAGCTCCACCTGGTGCTCTCTCGCTGGCTACAGTCATGGCTGGGTGGCGTCCACATTCGCCGGGCCCTGAGTGCGCACATCAAGGTGAACGTATTGCAGGTGGTGATTTTTGTCGTACCCCCAGTGCTTGGTGCCGGCCTGAGCGTCGTCGAGTTGGACCTCCAGGTCAAGTCGGTGATCTTTGGATTTTCGGTGCTGGCGCTCGTCGTCGTGCTGCAGAGCGCCGTGTTCCTCCTTCGTCGCAACTATCAGGCGCCGCGGCGCGCCACTCGCAAAAGTATCGACGACACGGACACCCACGTGAACCGCAAACTGTTTTCGTCGCTGTTGCTCGACATGCTGTTTCCGCCCAAAACCCTGCTCGATGAAGCGTTTAGTCTCTCGCTCACATTTGGAGCCGCCGCGCTCTGCATGCGGCTTCTCTCCGTTCAAGACCTCGGTGCATACGGCGCGGCCTACGCCGACTGCGCGCTCATTGAAAACTTCCTCGGCTGGACTGTCTATGCCACGTCCCAGTACCCGCTCAGTGCCCGATGCCCCGTGGACGTCAACTCGTGGCAGGTGGGCGATTCGTCGGCGCTCGACGACGCCCAGCGCGCCGTGTACGTGTGCTGCCTAGCCGGCGCTGACTGGATCCTCAGCATGACGGACGCCACCACCGTGGTACGAATCGCAGTTCGCTACACGCTGTTTGCAACCCCGGTGCTCATCAACTTCGGCATCCTGCCGCCGACGACCGCTCTGGCCGAGTACGTGCTGGAGCAAGGACTGGGCGTCGCGTTTGGCTATGCACCCAAAGAGGACACCGCTCTTCTCCTTCTGTACGCCACCACGTACGTCGCTGCCGCCGCAGTGGTGCTCGGCGTTGCAGTCAACACCGAGTCGGCACCATGCAGCATGGCTGCCGCCGCCATCCTCGGGCGGTGGATCACTGGTGGGCACATACGAGGGCTCAAAGCCCACTTGACCTTGACGCTGGCACGGTCGTCGAGCAACAAGGTGATGCCATTCCCGCCTGAGCCTGAACGTACGATGGTGTCCGAAGCCGATCTGAAAGGGTCCTTTCGCGAAGCACCAAAGCGCTGGCGGCGACTCCTCCTCAGTCCACGAAGCCTTGTTGTCATGCACTACGGCAGCGTTGTCGTCGTTTCAGTCGGCTTCACTGTGGGTTTCGCCGCTCTGAGCAACAGCACGCGGCATACATGCAAACTGGGACTGGTGCGCCACTTTGATGCTGGTTTGGAGATCTCACGTGAAAACTAGCTTGGCCTTGTTCTCGGTCTTTGGCTGCTCACTCAGTTGCGCATCGCACTGCTCCTTCCGTCTTCAATCGTCTCGCGACTTTGTCCGCTGCATTTGCATTTGCCCATAGGGCTCCTCGAAGCAGTGGGCACCGGCATTTACTGGATCCTCGGCCCATCGTTGTACTTGATCCTCAGCTGCTTCTTCGCTGACGATGCAGCCTCCTCGTCTCGTGTACCCACTGTGTGGGTCAGCGCCGCAATGCTGCACGCATGGACGACTACACAGCACAATCCGTTTGTAGCTTGCTATTCCGTAGGCTCCTATGTTGCCGGCGGCTTAGGCACCCCTTAGATTTGGCTCGCGGGTGTCTTCGCATACTCCACCGACTACAGCTTCGCGACATCCGTATTTCTCGGCGCGCTCGTGCACCCACGGCTGTGGCATCTCTGGGATACCGCCCAGTACATGTGGGTGGTCTACTCGAGCATCATCTTCAAACCTAAGCAGCGGTTCACGGGGTGGGTGGCCATCACGTTCCTGGGGCTGCCCGTTTCCGTCGTGTCGCTCGCACTCTCGACCGTTCTCTTGGCGCCGCTCTACCCTCTTTGCGGCTCAACGCTCTTTTTCGTGCGTCTCGGCGCTTGCTGTGGCTTTACCTGTCGCGTAGGTTGGCTTTCCGCGGCCCCGCCGCTTCTGGCAGGCGTTTACCCCGTACCATGACGGTATGGACGGCACGTACTACGAGCACATGTTTGAGGCGCTGGCGCTCGACCTCCCAGGGCTGCTCGCGCCGTCGTCGGTGCTGTGTCAGCGATCACCATGCGTTGGCCGCGATGTGTTCTTCCTCCGCGTCGACAACTTCCTCGGGTTGCTGGAAGTACTTGAGCTAAGCGCGACCACCGCCGTCGTGCGCTTCAAGGGTTTGGAGCTACAGGAGACAACGAGCTGCCACCACCTCGAAGCCTCCAAGGTGACGTCGATCTCGGGGCTTGGGTTGACATGCGCTGGCAGCTCGACGACGCCATTGCGTCAGCCTTTGCAAACAGCGATGCCGACGATGCAGAGGACGATGTATCACCGCTAGGTCCGTGCGTCTTCCGCGTACGCCACTGATTGCGGACGGGCCAGAACTCATTTTTCGTTTGGAGGGCAGCCGTTGCTTCGGACCCCCGTGCGCATGTATGGCGTGTCGTCGGCGCTTCTGGCAGATTATCTCGACGACCCCGAGTGCCTTCGCCTCATCCATGACGCCTTCTTCATCACGCTCGTGACCGAGCTCAACCGGGTCACACATGGCTCTGTGCCGGACATCTGGCTCTCCTTCCCCGTCTCCATCTCGGGCCTCGACTTCGTGCTCAAGGAGTTCCCGACCATTTATTGGGACTACCTTCAGGCCAAAAACAAGAAGATCCGCCAGATCATGAACCCGCGAGGGCTATTGGACGACCCGCCCTTGGTGTCCACTGTCGGGGGGGGCTTTGGCCTTGACGCCATACGTAGGTGGAAGAGGTGGCGGTGCCGACACCCCCGGTGCGGGAACCTCGGCGGTCGTCGCTCCGACTGGCTGCCGACGCCCTCGCTCGCCTCGTCCATATCCTGAGACCTACGCGAGTGTCCGTGGCCAACGTGCCGTCAACGCGTGCGACGATCACGGCGCCAGTGAAGCGCACCTCGGTGACGGACCGCACGGGGTCCACCAAGCAGCGGCTCGAGATATCGTATGGGCTGCAGGAAGCCGACACCAGCGACGCCGTCAACTACGCGGCACTCGCCCAACAACGCCCGACTATCAGCGGCGGGGCGCGGCGCTCCTTTCTCTGGGGCGACATCGATGGCCACGTAGAGGCCGAGCCGCCGCCTCCAGTGCGGCCTGGCGCCGCTGTCCGGCCGTCGTTTCTGCGCGACCGATGGAACAAAGTGAGCGAGTTCCACATGCTCGCCGCCTCGTGCTTTGCCATCGTGCAGACCCTCGGGTAAGTCGCTGGACCGCCCGCCTACTCTCAACGTCGTAGTTTCGGGTCGCACGAGAAGCCGGGTCCGATGCATGTGTACCAGTGCTTCCACGGCATCTTCCCGCGCTCGCTTGAGAACGACTGGCTCAAAGCCAACGCCACGCTCTACGAAATCGTCGTCCGCGCGTATCGTCTCGCGGTGGGTCGTCGGTCGGGCCCTGGTGCTCACACCCCTGACAGGTCAAGCTCGGCCTCGACAAGTTTGCCGAGGGCGACGTCGACCTCTACGACTCACCGGAAGAGCTTGAAGCGACCATCCAGTACTACAAGACCAAGTGGTACATCGGCCCGCCGAACACGACCATGCACGTCCATCGTCCTCGCGTCGAAGCCTCATGGGGA
>JNBR01001647.1:0-24428 GCA_002081595.1 Achlya hypogyna | reverse complement strand
CACTATGTCAGCACGAACCGGCCCAACCTCTTCGCGCTCACCAAAAACGCCAACGGCAAGATCATGTCAACCATCTACACCCTTGGCAGGTACGTTGCGCGGCTGGCAGCTCTGGCCAATGCCGGTGCAGGCAAGATGCGACTGTGGTGGCGGTCAACCGCGCTGCGTGCGAGGGCACGTGGCACGGCCTTGCGCTGGAGCTGCTGTACATGGCCAACGACGACGACGAGCGCTTTTCCGTACGCGCTGCCTAGGGTGCATCGCTCACTCCAGGGCTCTTGCTGTAGATTCAGTCCAACCCGCAACTGCTGCGCAATCTCCTTGTGCAGGCTGCTGACCCGCCCATGGGGTACCCTGTGTATAGCACTGGCCCAGTCGTGATCAAGTTCTGAAACCTTTGGCGAGGTAGTGTGTCGTAATATTCAATGCAAAGCGACGGGCGCCAGAGGCAAACCATACTCGTCGACCGTTTGGTTGCGTGGCTCGGTCCTCGGTCCTGTCGGCGCCGCGGGCAAGTCTGTCGCAAGGTACGACGGCGTAGCGTCCACGGGCGCAGCCGCTTCTTCCAGAGCCCAATCCTCCTCCAATCCTTCGAGTTCAGCCTCCAGTTCGGACTCGTCGATGTCGTTGCCAATGCTAGGGGTCCACTCTTAAGATAGGAGAACGGAGGATGGTGGGCGGTACCCGTACGATCGGCCAAGAATTTCCTGGATCTCATTCATGTCTTCGAGCAAGTCGGCCATGTCGTCTTGCGTGTTCTGCGTCACATGAGCGACTTAGAGTTGGGCAAACTTGTACCTCTAGTTCGGTGAAGTTAAACTTTTTGTGCTCGGCCTTCAGCTGTGCTGTCGCAGTCTTCATTGCCGCGACTGTGTCCAGCGAATCTTTTGCAGTCTCAATCGCAAATGTCGCCTGAACGAAGGCTCACCCCAAATATCTCGACACAAACCTCACCTGCTCTATGTTGAAGGATTGCGCAGCCAAGCTGTCGCGCTGCTGCTCGTACATCTTTTTGCGCTTCAGCGTTTGCAAAGCACGTTGTTTGATTGACGTCAATGCCGGGCCCTTGGCTTTCGACATCTACCCGTCGTGAGCCATCAAGCGATTCGCCCGTTCGTGCTACCTGTTCCTTGTACTTCTTGAGTTCTTGCTCGAGTTTTTCGATCTAAAGCCAGTCCATGAGGCTCTCTGTTGAGGGCTGCAGCAGTACCTTGGTGTCGAGGTTGTCCACGCGTCCCTCGACGCGACCATGGACGTCCGAGATGTTGACCTGCGGCGCCTCAGGTTTCTTCTTTCCGAAGATGCGATTCATTGCTAACTGACGCCGGACGTCGGCCCGGTCCTTTTAATTTGCCACATTCATAATTAGGAGTTAAAATAATTAAAATTCTCATTGGTGATTAAATTAGAGAGCAAAATAAAAATTCATGAAAATAATTTTACAGGAATAAAAGAACTCGTTCGTGTGACATCACAATCACTCTGGACACACATATTTGCGACCGAACCAGCGGCGCCAGAGCGTACGTCTTGGGCCGCTGTTCCGCGCTGCTCCTCACAGGGAACGCGCCATGTATGATGAAGGGTGCTCCCAGCTACGACGAAGCGTGGGCTGATGTGTATGTGCCGCGCAGGGATCCGCACCATTCGTCCCAGCCACGGTGAGGATGGGCATGTCGGTGTTTGGGCTACTGGCTGCTACCGCAAATGATCGATTCCTATAATCATCCTCTGCAAGCAATTGTCAATAGGGCTGGCTATTTGCGTCCCAATGGTTGCTGGCGTCCAGTGCGTCGATCGCTACTTCGATGGGCACGTCCTTGGCCTGGTGCGTGATCGACGTCTGGGTTGCGCTTGGTTCTCCAGTGGGGTGGCTGTCTAGGGTGAACTTGAACCTGCTTTTTCATCAAGGCCATCAGAAAGGGAGACCTTACTAGCTAGTACACGTGTGTATCGTTTTATATACATGTACTCGCCGCGCAAGTGTGCTTTATACAGACCATCGTGCTGACTGGTTGGTAGGTGCTTGTCATACATCATCCACGCGTGCTGTGTCGACGCACGACCGTCGTACATGGATTCATTTGCTGGCGCCAGTCGTCGCTCCTCGTCCGTCCATTCCTTCGTGACAACCCCCCTCGCGATCCATCCTCCATGTGCGAGAGCGAGACTGGTCCCCCTCCGCTGCCCTGCAGTCGGCGGCTGCCTTCATGGCTTGCCGCTCGCGGTCCGCGGATCTCTCCCAGTCTCCTCGCTTGCGATTGGTCCAAGCTTTCGATTGGTCGAGTGGTGATATCCAATGGTCTATTTTTGATACGAATCCCAATACAAAAAACGATTAATAAAACAGTGGCCTTGCGACACCCTTGCATAGTGAATCCCAGTGTAGCGGCCAAGATTGCGCATTAAAATGCGCTTGAAAATTTAATTGGTGTGACCCAAGGAGATACCCTTCACCATTGATTTCCAAGGCCAGAATCCCTTTCGCCCGGTCGCAAGAAGCATGCCCCCGAAGAACACCCGTGGCCGTCGTGGCGCCTCCAAGGGCGGCAAGTCCGCGAAGAAGGACGACAAGGCCGAATCCGTGCCGGTGGAGCGCACGCTGGCCGACAAGCTGGCTGACGATGGCATCATCGCCACGTGCGCCATGAACGCGCGCTCGGTCCATGAGAACTTTAAGGATATCAACGTCCTCGATTTCTCGATCACGTACTTCGGCAAGGTTCTCATGGAGTCGTGTGACATCTCCCTCAACTACGGTCGTCGCTACGGTCTTATCGGCCGCAACGGCTCGGGCAAGTCCACCTTCATGAATGTCCTCGGTGCCCGTGGTATCCCGATCCCGGAATCGATCGATATCTACCATCTGAAGCATGAAATCGAGCCTAGCGACATGACTGCTCTTGAGGCTGTCATCTCTGTCGACGAAGAGCGTACCAAGATCCAGACCGAAGTTGACGAGCTGTCGGAGAAGATGCTCGACGAAAACCTCCCCGATGAGCAGGCGGAAAAGATCACCAACCGCCTCACGGATCTCTACGAACGTCTTGATGAGATGGACGCCGACTCGGCTGAAATCCGCGCTCGTAACATCCTCCGTGGTCTTACGTTCTCGGACCAGATGATGCAGAAGAAGACTCGTGAGTTCTCGGGTGGTTGGCGCATGCGTATCGCGCTTGCCCGCGCTCTTTTCATTCAGCCGACGCTTCTCCTTCTCGATGAGCCGACGAACCATCTTGATATGGAGGCCGTGGTGTGGCTTGAGGACTACCTTTCCAAGTGGAAGAAGATCCTTCTCATGATTTCGCACTCGCAAGAGTTCATGAACGGCGTCTGCACCAACATCATCGACCTCACCCAGCGCAAGCTGCACTACTACTCGGGTAACTACGACACGTACGTCAAGACCAAGGAAGAGAAGGAGGAGAACCAGATGAAGAAGTACCAGTGGGAGCAGGACCAGATCAAGCACATGAAGGACTACATCGCGCGCTTCGGTCACGGTTCCGCCAAGCTCGCCCGTCAGGCTCAGTCGAAGGAGAAGACCCTCGCTAAGATGGTCCGTGAAGGCCTCACGGAGAAGGTCGTCAAGGAAATGGAGGGCGACTTCAAGTTCCCCAACCCGGAGCGCCTTCCGCCCCCCGTGCTCATGTTCCAGGACCTCGCCTTCGGCTACCCTGACTGCCCGCTCCTCTACGAAGGTGTCGAGCTTGGCCTTGATATGGACTCGCGTGTCGCTCTCGTCGGCGCCAACGGCTCGGGCAAGACGACGCTGCTCAACCTTATCACGGGCGACCTCACGCCGGTCAAGGGCAACATCCGCCCGCACTCGAAGCTCCGCGTTGCTCGTTTCACGCAGCATTTCGTGGACGTGCTTGACTTGACCAAGTCGCCCCTCGAATATTTCCGCTCGATCTTTGAGAACAAGTCCGTGGACGAAGTCCGCTCGTACCTCGGCCGCTACGGTATCACGGGCGAGGTCCAGACTCAGATCATGGGCCAACTCAGTGATGGTCAAAAGTCGCGCGTCGTCTTTGCTTACATCGCGCAGCAGAACGCCCACATGCTGCTGCTCGATGAACCGACGAACCATTTGGACATGGAGTCGATCGATGCGCTTGCCCGTGCCATCAACAACTTCGAGGGTGGCATGCTCCTTGTGTCGCACGACATGCGCCTCATCTCGCAGGTGGCCAAGGAGATCTGGCTTGTCGAGGACAAGAAGATCCGTGTCTACGAGGGTGAAATCTCGGACTTCAAGATGCGCGTCCGCAAGCAGCTGAAATTGGACTCGTAAATTGCTATTTTGAACTAATAGACCCTCAATTATATTTCCTTGTTCCCCAAAACCCGGCGCCACCGATAACCATCGATCCTCTTATTGTGCTTAAGCTTCCTCCTGATTGTTGTCACCAATGTCGTGAAGGGTCGGCGGCGTGGCGATGTCGTCAGTGGCACTGCCGAGCTCCTTGGCATCGTCGCCCTCGTCGTCGGTTGACTCCTCGTCCTCCGAGCCGAGCGACCCCGCGTCCTGTTGGCTGCTGGCCACCGCTGACGGCCGCTGCGGCGTCAGAGGCGCCGGAGGCGTCGACGGCACCGCGACGCCAGCCACCACCGCGCTGCTGCGCCGCCGCACAAAGCCGGACTTGTACTTGTGCGAGCGGTTAAGGATCACAATGCGGTCGCGGTCGACGAGCAGGCAACCGCACTTGGCTCGCTGGCCATGGTGAGCTTGGGGCCGCCGGCGCATGTACCTTGCCGAGGCCGTGGTCTTTGGACGTGGAGAAGACCGTGAGCACCCGCGCGGCCTTGCTGATCGCCACGCCCTGTGTGCACGCCTCGTGGGCGCGGACGATGTACGAAAAGTTGTGGCGCCCGAGGAAGTCCTCGATGGCCACACTGCCGAAGCACACGGCGCTGCCGCCACGCACGCTTTTGCCGAAGCCGTTCTTGTCCAGAAACGCCTCCTGCGCACGACGTGGGGCGACGCAAGAAGGGACGCCAACCTGCTCCTGCGCGACGGGGTCGGCCCACATGAGGTCCTCGGCCATCTGCAGCAGCAGCGACTTGTCCAGCGCCGCTCCTTTCCCGAGCACGTCGAACGGTGCGAAGTGCGGGATCTACGCTTGCTGTCGGCAAGGGTATTAAGAAGCACGTACATTTTGGATCGAGTCCACTTGACGGTCCGCGTCGATCGGGCCTGTCCCGCGAGTGAGTCCCATTGACGTACAAGGGGCGGACGAGGAATGCCGCCGTGGGCGCAGAAGATGTCGTCGTCGATGACGGCGGCCACGGGCATTCGGTCGAAGGCGCTGTTGATCTGTGCAAGCAAATGACACCGCAGCACGCAAGGCGGCGCACCTGGTGCCAGACGATGCAACCTTCGTCGTTCCCGAAGCGCTTTTTGCACTGCGCCAAGAACGACCCGATGCCATAGTGCTCTTCCCAACCGTTCACAGCGCGCGTCTCGTGGTTGCCGCGCAGCAGCACCACTTTGTTTGGGTGCATGATCTGGCGGGCCTTAGGCGCAACCTCCGACGCCGTCGGTACCTTTTGCGCAAACAAGTACGCGACGCACTCTAGCGACGAGAGGCCGCGGTCAACGTAGTCACCGAGAAAGAGGAAGGAGCCGGCAGTCAGGCCCATGCCGAGGCGCCAGAGGTTCTCGGAAAAGAACTTGAGGTCGGCGAGGTTGCCGTGGATGTCCCCAAACACATAGACCGGGCTCTACGCCGTATGAGTGGCAAAGCGGGGGCACCGAGTCGACCTCGAGAGCGACGCAACGCGCCTCGTTCTCGAATATCGTGGCCGCTTGCTGGGCGAGCGCCAGCAGGTCCGTGTTGAACTCGTACGAGTTGAGATACTGAATGGCCTTGAGTGGGTTTGTAAACGCCTGCATCGTTCCGGTGGGAGGAACCATGACGCAATGCCGCTACCTCGCTGACACGTGCAGCGACGCGGTTGGGGATTTGCTTGGGAATTGCTCGGAGAATCTTGTCCGTGGCGATGCTCACGTGGCGGCCCATGCCCGTCGCGACATGCCGCTCCTTCGTGCCCTCGTCTGTGACAGAAAACATGGACGGAGCCACGGATCGCGCCGGCTTCTTAACGCGCTCCTTTATCGCTTGGTCCCGCTCGCTAACAAGCGCCTGCATCTGCACTTGCATGTCGGCCATTTGCTCGCGTAACCGCTACGAAGTCTCGATCGTGAGGCCATGAACGCTGCGGAGAGCGGCACTTGGATCTCGAGCAGGTGCTGCTTCTGGATCGCGTCGACATCGCCATCGCGGGCACGCATCGAGTAGCGCGGGTGCTTAGCGCGTGGGTGGCTGAGCGGCGAGGCCGCAGCCTCGGTCATTTTGAGGTCCTCGAACTCCATCGTCGCTTTGGAAACTGGCAACGCCCGAAACTGGCGGTTTTGCATTTGCAACATGGAGAACTCGGACGATGGGGCAAATATCCTCCGAGCGGCGTGGCTCATCGACGACGCGTTCGCAGGTCGCCCACACCCGCATCCGGACCCCGCGCGCTCACGGGCCGTTCGCTTCTTCAAGCTCTACCACCGGCTTTACTACCTGCGCCGGGTAGCCGTGCTCATCTTGCTGTTCATCTCGTACGTCGAAGTGCCGTTTTGGTGCAGCGACGCCATCGACGTGCCCGCTCTCGCATGCGGTGAGGCCGACGATCCCTTTACGCCGCTGACATTCGGCACTGCAATTCTGTCCCGGCGCCAGGCGTGGTTGCTGGAGCTCATCTGCCTCCTGGGTCTTGCTGCAAACGACGTCATCTTGCTCGGCGCACTCGAGCACTCCTTCCTAGCGCGCCGCGACCGGTGCGACGCCTGTAGAGACACCGGGCAACGCGTCACGTAGGCTGGCCGTGCTCTCGCTCACCTGCCTGTCGCTGCTCAACGTGCTGGCGTTCGCGCACCTGTCGCCGGTTCTGTCGGTGCGCGTCGCCGTGTTCCTGCGTCTGTTTGTCTTCGGAGCGACCTTCCAGAGCGTCCGCAGCACCTACGCCAAGATGCTGCGCGTGATCGCCAAGGTCCAGCACATCTTGAGCCTCGTGGTCGTGTACGTCGTCTTCTTCGGGTGGCTGGCCACCATCTACTTCCAGGACACCACCGAAGGTGCTTCGTTGACTCGCGAACCGGGGTCACTCGTGTCGTAGGCGAGATCATGAGCTCGTACGTTGAGTCGTCGTGGCAGATGCTTATCTTGCTCACGACGGCCAACTTCCCCGATGTCATGCTGCCGGCCTACAACGGCAGTCGGTGGCAGGCCGCGTTCTTCATCTTCTTTCTGTGTTTCGGGCTGTTTTTTCTCATGAACGTCATCCTCGCGACCGTCTTTAGCAACTTCCAGCGCGTCACCGAGGCGGAGACGGTGACGCTGGCCGCCAACCGCCAGCGCATGCTGCGCGAGGCCTTCGAGCTGCTGTGTGCCGTACCCCCGCCGCCAACGCCGCCGAGGCACTTGCAGGAAGAGCACACGCTCATCGCTTCGTCCAAGCGCTTCCAGTTCCCCAATGCACCGGCTCTAGGCAGCCTCGACCCAGCTGTTGGCCTGCGTGTCCTGCAGGAACTCAACGACTACCCAAACGCGCCCCAAACGTCGCGCCTCCAGCAGCAGCAGATTGTCGACACGCTCGACACCAAAGGCTTCGGCCGCCTGCGCGCCGCAGACTTTGCCACCCTGTGCGACGTCATGCGGCAAGTGAGCCAGGCAGCCACGCCCCAGCAGTCGGAGATCCAGCGCTGGTGGCCGTCACTCGCACGGACGCGAACATACTCGTCTCTGTGTACGCGAGGCCACGAAAGAATCTACTGCACAGGCTTGTGTAGGTGCGTGGGTTGGGCACCGCAACTTTGACTTGGCGGTGGACGGCTTTCTGGTCGTCAATGCCATCGTGATCATTGTCGAGTTTTCCGTCTCGAAACCCGGGTCCTCTACGGCGTGGGAGCTCGTGGACACTGGGTTTTCGGTGCTCTACTTCGTCGAGATGAGCTGCAAGGTGCTCGTGAAGGGCGCCGCCGAGTACTGGCGTCATGGCCGGAATCGCTTTGACGCCGTCATCACCGTCGTGACGCTTGCCATCGACATCTATGCGTACATTCCCAACGCCTACAACGACCACACGATCGTCAAGGTGCTGCTTACTGCGCGCTGCTTGCGCGTTCTGCGGCTCATCATGAACGTCTCGCACTACCGCGTCATCTTTCTCACGTGGCTGCGCCTGCTGCCGACGGCCAAGAACTTGCTGCTCGTGCTCTTTTGCAACATGAACCTATTCGCAGCCGTGGGCTACGCCTTGTTTGGCGGGCGCATTTCCCCCGGCACCATGGCTGCGTTGCACCCCAACGTGAGCTACACGCAGAGCCAGTACTTCGCCAACAACTTCAACGACATCCCAAGCGGCATGGTCACGCTCTTCGAGCTTCTCGTTGTCAACAACTGGTTCGTCATTGCGGACGGTCACGCAGCCGTCACGTCGGCGTACGCGCGCCTCTTCTTCGTCGGTTTCTGGCTCATGGGTGTGATTCTCACCCTCAATTTGTTTGTGGCTTCGATTCTCGTACGGTGCCGCGAAGTCTTCGCAGCTCTGATGTGTCTGGCTAGGGGGCTTTCTTATCCGAGTTTTTGCAGAACGAGCTCTTGAAAGACGCTGTCCCCGTCGACTGTACGGCAGGGGATGCCAAGGAGGTGGAGCTCAGCAAGGCGAGCCCCGTGCTGCAGCTGGCGTCGCTTTCGCCCAAGCTGTAGTACATTGGCATGGCGACTTGCGTAGCTGTGTCGTGCCCCCCAGCATGCTACGCTCGAGCGCTGCTACAGCAGCTTCAACTGGGGCCGTTCGATGTCAAATAGCTTAACACGTGATCAAAAATGAGATTCAGGATCACATAATATTGACTAGCAAGCTCGGCCGTTCATTCTTGGCTGATGGCATTTGAGCAATGAAGTTGAACCGCATGGGAGCGAAGCCTTGGGTCGAGGTAGAAAGTAGATTTCCGCATGTGAATGGTTGGGAGGGCGTTGGGTCGACTACATCGGTCAAGTCGCGGCAGATGTGGCCGAGCCAGGATGTGGAGTGCACATCGCTTGACGCCCGAATAGCTCGGCACAGCTGCCGCGATCTTCCCCGACGGACTTGCGACTGCTAGCCATACAACTTGCCTACACAGAGCGGCTAACTTCTCTGTGGATGCCACACCAAGGATCGCCCGTGACGGTGAACTTTTCTGGCAATGCATTTATGTGGGCGGTGTCGTCGAAGCGCGACCACTGGACGTGCGCCGTCACTACTTGAAGCTTCGGAGTGATGAAACAGTCGGAAGCCAACTCAGATTCGGATTTGATGCATCGGGCGCTGCTGGAGCTCTGCGCGGAGGATCACCACCGCGTCACCAGGGCCGCGTGGTATGTCGAGGACGCCTTTCGTGGCTTCGAAAAGCCGCACCCGGAAGCGACGGCACGCGCCGTCCGCCTGCTGCACCTCTACAACCGCCTCCGCTACGTGCGCTGGGCAGCGGTGACGGCACTGCTCGCGCTCTCGTACTTTGAGACACCGTTCTGGTGCCGGGACAGCGGCGCCGACCCGTGCGGTGACCCCAGCGACCCGGATACCCCGCTCACATTCGGCGCCATCTTGCTGTCGGGGCGGCAGTCGATGGCCATCGAGGTGGCATGTCTCGCCATGATCTGGGCTAACGACTTGCTGCTTCTGTTGTCGCTGAAGCGCAAGTACGCGGCCCGCCATGACCGGTGCTCGTCGCCGCTCTCGATTGTTCTCAGCGGTGCCGTAGGCTGGCGGTGTTGCTGCTATACTCGGCTGCAATGGTCAACGTGCTCGTGCGCCTTGTAGGGCAGGCGGCCAACGCCGGTCGCGCTGCTGGCTTCCTGCGGCTTTTCATCTTCGTCTCGACCTTTCGCTCCGCTCGCACGACGTACCGTAAAATGTACTTCGTGTTGGGCGAGGTGCAGAACGTACTCGGGCTCATCGTCATCTACGTCGTTTTCTGTGGCTGGCTCGCCGCCATTCTGTACAAGGACACCCCGGAAGGTACGTCGTCAATGGCCTCGGCGCGCTCACCGCAATCCCCAGCCGTCATCATGTCGAGCTTCGGTGAGTCGGCGTGGCAGCTGCTCCTCCTACTAACCACAGCCAACTTTCCCGACGTCATGATGCCCGCGTACAGCTCCAGTCGCCCCAACGCCGCCTTCTTCGTCTTGTATGTGAGCTTCGGGCTATTCTTCCTCATGAACGTGGTGCTGGCGACGGTCTTCAGCAACTTTCAGCTGTTCGCCGCGCTCGAGGCCGAGGAGCAGGCCCGCAACCGCGACGCGCTGCTAACGAAAGCGTTTCGCCGCCTCGCGCGCGTGCAAACAGACCTCACAGCCCCGGACAACCGACCGCTTGTAGCGAGCGACTGGGTCGAGATCGATTTGCTCCAGTGCTTTTTCACGGAGCTCAACCGATATAAGATTGTGCGCGCGCTCAAGCAGCGTCACATGCGCGACCTTTTCCACCAGCTTGACGACAACGGCGACGGCCGTGTGTACCTCGCGCAGTTCGTCGAGCTCTGTGACATCGTCCGCGCCTACGTCAAGATCCATCATCCTGAGCCCAGCGAAGTCGAGCGCTTCTGGCCGGCACTTGCGGCCAGCGTAGGCTACTGCCGGCTCTGTACCGCCGATGTCAGGGCTGGGGCTCACTGCTTGGTTAGGCTACGCAGTGCGACACAGGCGCTTCGAGCTCTTTTTCGACGCACTCCTCGTTGTGAACGCGGCCGTGATTGTCGCCGAGTTCGCGACGGCAGCCAACATGTTCTCGCTCGAGGGCGCGTGGTCGCAGTGGGAGATCGTCGAGACGTGCTTCTCGGGTGCGTTCGTGGTTGAAATGCTGCTTAAGCTCGTTGTGCTGGGTGCGCGCGAGTACTGCCATTACGGCCGCAACCAGTTCGACGGGCTCATCACCGTCGCCACCATGACCATCGACATCTACGCCTATGTTCCAAATGCGTACAACACCCATACGATGGTCAAAGTGCTCTTGACGGCGCGCTGTCTGCGCCTCCTGCGGCTTATCATGGCCATCAAGCAGTATCGCGTGCTCTTCGCTGCGTGGCTCCGGCTGCTGCCCACGGCCCGAGCCGTCCTTCTCGTTCTCTTCTGCAACATGAACCTCTTTGCGCTCGTGGGCCTCAACGTCTTCGGCGGGCGTATCTCCCCCGGCACCATGGCTGCGTTGCACCCCAACGTGAGCTACACGCAGAGCCAGTACTTCGCCAACAACTTCAACGACATCCCAAGCGGCATGATCACGCTCTTCGAGCTTCTCGTTGTCAACAACTGGTTCGTCATTGCGGACGGTCACGCAGCCGTCACGTCGGCGTACGCGCGCCTCTTCTTCGTCGGTTTCTGGATCATTGGCGTCATCCTCACGCTCAACGTGTTCATCGCATCAATCCTCGTATGCGCCCTCGACCTGGGGCGTGGACTCAGGCTGCGTAGGACGCCTTCCTCGCCGAGTACGTCGCAAAGCGCCCGGCCGAGGCTGACAGCGTTGCCGCCTCGCAGCGTCTGTCCACCTCAGCCCGGGAGCAAGAGGCGAGGCAGCGCGCGCTGCAGCTTCAGGTCGACGACATGGCCAAGCCAGAAGACCCCAGCACCATCCCCGGAGGTCGATGACAGCGAGCCGATTACTATGGTACACACTAACCGTCTATTGAGTCTTCTGGGATAAATTACGCGTCGCTCCCAAAACAGCAGCAGACGGACTGGAGGCACTTCCAGAGCAGCGCGCCAAGCGACGCAGGTGGCTCGGCCGGTCGACGGGACACGAAAGGCGTCGCCTCATTCATTAGGAACGAGGTCGACGACACGGTGGTGGTGCCGAGGACTTCCGAGACGGTCACGGACCGTGAGAACGAGTTGCGCTCTTCAGTGATGCGGCTCGTCGACTTTTTAATCGCGGCGAGCGGCATGCGGTACAAGGGCGCGGCCGTGCCTCCCGGCTTAAACTGCTCATTGAGCGTCCGCAGCCCGAGCCACCTGCACACCTCATTGCATCGGTGCGACTCGAGGAACTTCTCCATGCCGTGTGTGCCGAGGTTGCCCGAGCCAAAGCCGCGGCCGTCGGCGGTGTGGATCTGCGGGTCGGTGTAGCTGTCGTTTACGCCTTGGATGTCCACAACCATGAGCCGGTAGTCGGACGAAACAAAGGTGAAGTGCGAAAATGCCTACGATCTCATTGAGTTGGCAAGGCCACCGCGCCAAGAAGGACCTGCGGCGTGTTGCGCTCGCGCTCTTCGGTGGTGCTTGTCTCCTTGCCGACAAACCCGTTGTTGTTGCTGTACTTGACGTAAGCGCCGGGAAGGTACTCCTCCACGGAGCACACCAAGTCTTGTCGATCTCGCAGCTACCGTCCCTTACGTCCCCATCCACTTCGGGCGTCGTGTCTTTACCTTGAGCAGCCACGAACTTGCATATTTGACCTTGAGGGGTGGTTCGTGTTCGTTGTAGAGCTTGGCGTAATGAGCGCAAACGGCCTGCATCTCGACATCGCTGCGGCGGGTGAGGTTCCGACCCTAGGCCGTCGTGCGTACCATAAATAGGCGCTCGGCTCTGCTGCCCCCATGATCACCTTGGCGACATAGAGCTTGCCTTCGGTGTCCCCGTTCGATCCAAGGTCCTGGCCACTCGTTACGGACGGTCTTGGGTGCCGTGGTACCTGGAGGTAGTATGCGTTGCGCAGCTGCCCTGTGGCAAACGGCACGAGGTCGAGCTTAACGTTTGTGTGGCACGAGTTCCACTCGAGGGTGTCGGCGTCGAAGCTGAGTTTTTCTGCGCGTTCCTTGAGGATGTGCGAGAAGTCTGGTGGGTTATGCGGCACGACGGTTTTCATGATGGGCTGAAGTGTTTTGGGTTTGCGAGGAACACCGACTAGACAGGATGAGAATTGGCGCCGCTTTGCCCCGGTACCTCGTTGGGAGCTCGTGCCTGTCATTTCGTTGATGATCTGGGTTTTGCGTTCCTATTTGTCGTCGTAAGTCGCATGGAAGAGCATGCTTTTAGTTGCGCACAATGTACTCCTCTTGGGAGAGATGGCCAGTGTCAAGAAGCAACTTGAGGGTGTTCAGCTTCTCGAAATGGCTCGAACTCTTGGCTTTGTCCGCTGCCCTCTCGTCGATGCGATGGACAGCTATCGGGAGACTCGGTACAACAGTCGTATCCATGTCTTCATCGCGGGCTTCCGGAACGGCCGCGAGTGGGCGGGAGCTCATTGCAAGCACGTGTGAATTGTAACTCTTGCCTTCGTTCGTCCGTTCGCCGGTCGCAGGCAGCATGGGTCTCTTCCCCCGGGTTCCTACATGGCGCCTCGTGAGCCTTTCACGCGATCGCCACGGCGCCCACAGCGATGGAGGAGAGGGAGGTCGGCGGCGGTGGGCTGCTGTCGACGCCCGTGGGAAACGAAACACCTTTTTTTCTGTTGTTCTGGGTGCCGTATCCGGACGCCGGATACGCAGACTCGCGTGTGTATCAGCACGTCCTCTCCCGACGGCTTCCGACGCCGGTGGTTCCGAGGGAGTCTCTCGGGGCCTTCCCCGTCTGCAAAGGGCAGCGACCCGCACCGAGGGAAGGGGCCAGGCGATGGTATATACACTGCTTTAGCTAAACTCTTGACCCGTGACGGGGTCGACCTCCATGCTCGCGTTCGCGCCGCAGCTGAAGTGCACGAGGGACCCATTCGGGTACACAGCGAAGATCGTCGTGTCGATGCGCTTTTGGCACACGCCGCAGGTCGTCTTGGCGTCGATCTCGACCGACTCAGAGATGCGCTCCACCCGTTCGCACTGCACTTGGAGATTGTAGATGTTACTCAGGTTGCGCGCTAGCATCTGCTCCCGCACCTACCACAAGCCAGTTAGCTCTAGCACATCGTGATGTCGATGTGTACTTGGTGCGCACTATGGGGCAGCAGCTGCCCGAGGAAGTCCATCACCTTGGCCAGGGGTGTCGACGGTGGGATGAGCTCCAGCGCCGTGATCCCAGGCAGCTGTTTGGCGTGGCGGGCCATCACCTGGTGCGCAAACTCGACGCGGTCGACGTCCGAGAGATCCTGGAAGCACAACTGAAGCAGCAGTAGCAGCGCCTTGTTGGTGCCGCAGCGGCCCGGGGCGCCATAGCGCTCGCAGTAGGACTCGGCGCCTGCGAGGTCGTCGGCGCCGCCACCAAGCATCGTGCGCAGCGCCTCGTCATGGAAACCGCCGCGGCCACAAAGCACTACGAACTCGGGGCGCAGTGGCGTTGCCTTGACCTTGGAGAGTAGCGCAGCCACATCGTAGGCTGACTCGGGTGCCTTGAGGAACTTGAGCAGCCGCTTGCGCGCGATGCCAAACGCCTACGCTCGATCACTGCCCGGTCGCGTCTGGCGCGCGTACCCCGGGTTCCCGGCCGGGGTGCGACTTGGACGGTGTCTCGCCTGCCGCGATGCCACGGAGCACCTCGTCCAGGTATTCTTGCGCGAGGCGTGTGTGGTGGGGGTTCTCAATGTCAAGCGCGACGCCCTTGCCCCCGCCGTTGCTGTCGGCCATGATCTCGAGGTACTTGGCGGCGACCGACGCATCCGACGCGTGCTCCTTGAGATGCGTGGCCACATCCGCGACCACAAGCTTCGGGAGGCCGACCTTGCGGTTGGTGAAGATGCGCAGGCCCTCTTGTGGGTTGGCTTGCAGCACCCATTTCTACGCGGCGTCAGCGGCGATCGCGGCACCCGCCTACCGAGTGGGAAAAGACGATGGCCGGGTCATCGATCGTGCGCAGGAGTTCCACGGTCGCAAGTACACCCGAAGTCGAGTCCTCTGCGGCGCTTTGCACGTACTCGCCCGAGCCCATGCGCGCGTAGACGTCGAGCGCATCGAGTAGCCGCCCGTGCCGCTCAAAGAGCAGCCCCAGCTCGTAGTACAAGTGATGGCGCATGAGCAAGCTCTGCGAGGAGCCCATGTCAACGTGCGCGCCGTCGCCCTGGGCGTCCAGGGTCGTGAGCAGCGTTGTGATCTCTGGGAAGCGCTGGAAGAGGATGTAGAGCCGAAGCAACGCTGTGTCTACGGCCTCGGCGCGCTGCAGGTCCTTAGGCACCGACGCCACAGAGTTGGAGCGCGAACCGAACGCACGCGTGGCGCTGTCGCGGCTGCCCGAGCGGGACCGGTTGGGCGTGCCGAACGGTGTTGACTCCTTGGATGCGCTACGGTCGCGACTACGCCACGGTGAAGGACGACTGCGGCCGCGGTCGGTACCTCGCGTGCTTCTTGATCATCTCGAGGCACTTCATGAGCGCCTTGGTAGCTTGCTGGTGCAGCTTGGAGGCGCCGGTCTGCGCGATCTCAGGCGCCATCATGTGCCCGTGGTCCTTGAGCAGCGTTTCGAGCACCGACTTCATGTCAGGGCTGGCGCTCGCGCCGCGAGGCAGTACGTCCGGTGTGAGCACTGTGGGCTCGTACGCAAACGTGGGCGCGCAGAGCTCGGGAAAGAACGAGAGCCACTCGCGCGGGTCCATGCCCGAGCGGTAAACGAACTCGACGGCCGAGTCGAACTCGCACCGGCGCAGCAGCGCAATGGCCACTTGGCGGTGGAAGCGGCGCATGCGACTCTTCTGTTTGTCTGTCGGCAGCGACACGACGCTCTTTTTCATGAGGTCGCTCGCGTCCTCGATGCGCCCGCGCTCGAGCAGCTCCGTGACTTGCTGGTCCATGGGCGTCTGCTCGATCTTCATGATGGAAGAGGACCCCGACGCGTTCAGCGCCGCGACCACCACCACGTCCTCCGAGTCGCCCACGGGCCGCGGGTCCATGTCCCATTTCATGCCATTGGAGAAGATGGCCGTGATGCGCGGCAGCGAGATCGACTAAGGCCATCGGTTGGTGACGAGCATGGCGGGACGTATACCTGGACGAGCGACGCGTCCTGCAGGGAGTGGATCTCGACGCCTTTCTGCGGGATCATTGCCACGACGTACGGCGCCGTGAACTCAATGGCGCTCGGCGGCTTGCTCCAGTTGATTGAGTTGCGCTCGACGGGGTCGCCCGTGAACGTGATGAAGACACCAACAGTATCCATGGCGGCAACGACGATCTCCTCGTTGGGCAAAAGCTTGATCGCCGCAGGGCCACTCGAGCCGATGCTTAGGTTAATGGCAGCTGTTTCGCCCGTTTTGTCGTTCATGAGAACATAGCCATCGCGGCCGCCGACGACCAGCTTGTTGCGGTACCAGGCGACGCTCTATGTGTCATGGTGAACATATCTTTGGTCACAGCACGCACGGTACCTCGGGAGCCTTGGCGATGCTGAGCTCGCGAAGGTATCTGTACCGCTTTTCTTTGGCCTCGAATTGGAATAGCTGCAGCTTGGAGCCGGATGAGGCACAGATGCGGAAGTGGGGCGGGCCTCGCTGGTTCACGCAGAGATGCACGATGTCCTTGGCAAGGTGGAAGTCGGAGGTAAGAAGCTCTAGGTCCGTAGCTGCGTGCACAGTTACAGCATTGTTGGCGAGTACGAGGACCATGCGAATGTGGGGTACAACCAAAATCTGCTGGATGCGCTTCTTGTGCGGCAACTCGTGCGTTGCAATGGGGCGCGTGGTGTCCTTGCGCGTGTCGAAGAGCACAAGCCGCCCGTCGGACGAGCCAACTAGCACACGCATGGAGTAGTGCACGACGCATTCGACGCGCCCGGGAAACTCGGCGACGACCGACGTCTGCAGCGCCACGCGCTTCTCGCTCATTTTCCACTTTTGGCTTAGTCACTTGACCGTATCCGGATTTCGAAGCGGAACATAAAATCATCAACACACGCTCCGGCATTTTCAGTTGCCCGCCCACCCAGACCCGGACGACGCCGGGGCCGCCGTGAACCGCACCCATCGGCGCGTGGAAGAGGGCCTGGTACTTGTATGACGACGCTGTACTCACGGTACCACTACCGCATGACCTCTCTAAACCGCTGTGCTGCATCAAGTGCCGACAGCGCATGCGTGGTGCATATACAAAGGGGCATGTGTCGACCTCGTGATCCAAGGAGCTTGAGACAGTGACTCAAAGAGCGATCTGGTGTCGCCGACGTGCTCATTGGCAACGTGCTCTGATGTACCCTCGTCACAAGTATGCTTGTAAATTTGCCCCGATTGCTTTGTCGAGTGAGTGCTGACGAGACTGTAGCATTACCAGCAATGCGGATAGCTCGCACGGCAATATAAGGAGACGCAACTTGGGTGCACGTGCTCTTCGCTCAACACCGAATTCATCGCGCTTCGCCCACTTCGACACAAAGATGGTATCTCAGATCCCATGGATCACACACACTGCCACGGGTGTTTTTGAGTCAACCAAGTGCACCGAGCAAGATCCATGACAAATAAAAATGTTTCGAGTTGAAGATATCCTACTATGCAGCTTGGGTGACGCTTACTGGCGCTTGTTGATCTCGCTCGCAAGCTTGTTCTCGAGCTGCATGTAGCTTTCGGCGGGGAGGCCAATGCACGCGCGGAGGATGTTGATAATGCACTCACGCTGGGCAAAGAGGGCGTTCACGATGGGAGTGCCCTTGGGGACAAGGGGAGCCTTGAGCATGTAGCTCAAGATCGAGAGCACCGAGTGGAAGCGCTCAGGGGAGGCTGCTCCCTTCTTCTGGATCTGAATGCGCTCCGCAAGTTCGCAGATAATAACGAGATCGAGGATGAGGGGCGTCGCAAGAAGCGAGTCCTCGCACGTGTTGTGCATGACGATCGTGTTCGTGCCGTTGAGGAAGATCTTGGAGGTGTACTCATCCATGGCACGCTTGCTGTCGCCCACAAAGGGGACATACTTAATCACCACGCAGTGATCGGGATGCTCGCCCTCGGCGAAGAGGATGCGGTTGGAGTCGACCATGTCATCAACGACGTTCGACTTCGAGATTTCCTTTGAGCGGAACTGTTGAGGGGCCGACAGGTTCTTGCCGTCGTTGTTACCAAGGTGGTTGTACGACACAATGGACACGGGCTTGATACCAGCACCGACAAGGAAATCGACGAGCACCGACTTCATCTTCGTCTGGCCCGACTTGAAGTCATCGCCGCCAATAAAGACGTTGTGCTTCTCAGCGAGCTCAACAACACCGGGCACGAAAGTGTTCTGGGGGCTGCCGTTGATGTACGAGACACCCTCAAGGATCGAGGCGACAGCAAAGATGCTCGAGGGCGAAACCTCGTCCTCGCCAGCCTTAATCGAGGCAAGAATGTTGTCGGCGGTGTCGTTGACGCCCTCGACAATGTCGGAGAAGCGCTCGGTGTTGGCGCTCCACAAGACAATAACCTTGTCACAGCCGTTGTTCTTCTTGAAGTCGCGGATATGCGTACGGATAGCTTCAAGGTTGTCCTGCTTCGAGCCCTGGAGCACGTTGTCGGCACGGTCGGCCTGGTTGGCGGCGATGAAGTCGGGGTAGTAGATGGACGGAAGCGGCTTGATCTTCTCCATGTGCGGGATCAGCTGGCGCTGAAGGTCGTAGTCAAGAACCTTGGCACGGACCATGGCGTCCGCAAGGTTGTGGCCCGAGATATCCCAACCGCCAATGACAAAGTCGTTGGGGTTGACCATAGGGAGCATGTTCTTGAACGGAACATACACACCCTCACCCTTGTTGTTGGTACCAAGGCGGACCGTCGACGACTGCGTGATCGAACCGAAGTAGTCCGCCTGGTGGAGGCCCTCCTTGTCCGTCCACGACAGGCCGAGCTTGTTCGCAAGGACACCAGCGACGAGGGTGCTACCGTTGTTGCCGCCAAGACCAACGATCATGACACCGAGCTTAGGCACCTTGGTCGAGGTGGTGAAGACGTAGTCCTCCTTGATGGGCGTCGCGACGCCGTTGTCGAAGTGCGTCGTGGCGTACGTATAGTTGGTAGTGATCTTGTCGCCGCCGTAGACCACGTCCGGGCTGTTGACCTTGAAGGCCTGGTTCGTGAAGGCGGAGGCGCTCATTGTGCTGTGCTTGGGACCACGCAAATTCGGAAATGGATCCTCCCAGTGACTTTGATGTCGTTACTTTTTCCTCTTCGCTTTTGTAGCGACGACTTGGACGCCTCCCATTGGCCAAAAACTTCAACCGCATCCACCAATCCACCACCGCACGATTTTGATTGGCCGCATCATACCAGGCGTGGCGTGACGCCCCTCGGTATCCGGTGTCATCCGGATGACGGCACCGCGAGGGATGCGGTGGCATGCACGCGGGCTCGCCACGAGGCCGTTGCGGGGCTTCCGTGGGTGCGCTGTCAGTGGGTGTGCCCCGCCGCTGCACCTGGCCTTCCAGAGCCTTCCTCCTTGACGTATCTATGCATGCCACATGTCACACGCGATGACGGTAAATTTGACGTATGCAATCTGGCACCACGTGGGCTGGTAAAGTCTCGAGCACAGGGGCCGAGCAATGCTGTTCGGGACGAAATGATGGCCTCGACATAATCACGTATGGCGGGACCGTCGCACGGCACAGCGGAGTAACGCTGGATTATGAAGATTTAGCCCTTGCGCGGACGAACGCCCGTTGGCTTCTTCGCGGCGCTCTTGCGTTTCTCACTCCAACGGGGGGATTTTTCCTTCTTGGCACCGACCGCCGATCGGCCCCGTGCACCCGCTGACGAGCGCACCGGCGAGGCACTCGCGGCACGCGGCTTGGCCGACGGTTTGGCGTTCCCGGAGCGCACCGGTGAAGCACTGGCAGCGCGCGGGAGCGGCTTGCCCAGCGGCTTGGTCTTACTCGGGAGCCGTCCAAGGCCTGAGCTCATGCTCATGTTGGCTTTGCCCGACTTCTTGGCCGCCTTGAGCTTGCCTGGGTGCTTCTTTGTCGTCTGCTTCGAGCTGGCCTTCGTGCTGGGCTTGGGGCTTGGCTTGGGCGCGGCACGGGTTTCGGGGCGACCGCGCGAGGCCTCCGGTTCAGCGGGCGCCTTCTTCGGGGCGTCGCTCTTCGCCATGGGCTTCACAGCCCGACGGTTGAGAGGCTTGGCGCGCGCGTACCCCTTCTTGTACGGGTTGTCCTCGCCGCCGCGCAGCAAGAGACGGGCCGGGACACCCGTCATGTCGAACTCGGTGCGCAGCTGGTTGAGGAGGAAGCGACGGTACGTTTCAGGAACCTCCTCCGGACGGTTCACGAAGACTGCGAACGTCGGCGGCCGCGCCTTGACCTGCGTCATGTACTTGATCTTGAGCTGCTTGCCCTTCACAGTCGGAGGGGGGTGGTGGCGGTCCATGGCCGCAAGCCATCGGTTGAGCCGACCCGTGGTCACACGAAGATCCCAGCGGTTGTGGGCCTCGACACTAAGGCATGAAGCATGAGCGAAGGCAGCAAAATGTAGCCGGACACTTCGGGGAGGATGTTGCGTACGCCCTTGCCGGTGAGCGCCGAGATGGGAACGACAGGGACACCGCGAACCTACACCATCTGCGGCTTCAATTAAAAGTAGAGAGCCCACCTGCGCGAGTGAGCCGTCGAGCTCCTTGCGGATACGTTCGATTTCCGCGACAGCGTTCTCGACAAGGTCAGACTTGTTGGCGGCGAGAACGAGGGCCCGGCCTTCGTCGATCACCTGTATCACATCAGGAGCTGCCGGCCAAAGCCATGCGAGTTACCCGCTGCGCGATCGTGAGGTCGAGGTGAATCAAGTGGTCTTCGCTGACATCGACAACGACCACAACGACCTGCGCCGAGCTGATGGCATCGTACGTGTCGCGCACCGAGAGATTCTCAATTTGGTTCGAGTGGTCCCGCTGCAAAGGCAAAGTGAGTTGGTGGCCACACAATCCCCTGTCCGACCTTGCTGTACTTGCGAATACCCGCCGTGTCGACGAGTGTGATGTCGCGGCCCTGAAAGTTCCACGATACTTCCACCGAGTCGCGAGTGACGCCAGGCCTAGCATAATCCACCGCTTTAGAGACTCAGCGATGACGAAAACGTACTCGGGCCCCGTGAGAACGCGGTCGTCCCGCACGATCTTGTTGAGCAGCGTGGACTACGGTTGGTGTCATGTCGCACGACAGTCTCAAGCAAACCACCTACCTTGCCGACATTGGGACGGCCTACAATCGCCAACTTGATCGATCGCTAAGCAGTCGCATGAGCTTTGGCATTTGCCTGCAATTGCCGACGTTGTCCAAGTCGTCCTTGGGCATTTCCAAATCCACGTCGTCGGTGTTTTCTTCCGCCGCTTGCACCATCGCCAGCGCCTTCTCGTGCTCGTCGACGATGGGCGCGATGAGTGGCACAAGGTCGGGAAGGCCTTCGCCATGCTCGGCCGAGAGAATTAGCGGGTCGCCTGCGAGCACATGATACTTGTGATGCAGACAAGTCTCGCGGTACCCATGCCGAGCGTGTGGCATTCGTGGATGTTGGGTAGCCATCGCGTCGCATCGCCTTCGAGCTTGTTAGCAACCAAGTGAATCGGTGCCTTGGGGTCCGCCTTGCGCAACCAGCTGCATGAAATGTGAGATGTTGTAGTCCATTGCAGACTTGACTCACCGAGCAAAGTGCTTGTCAATTTCCGTGACACCTTCGCGGCCATCGACGAGGAAGAGAATCAAGTTCGCCTCATGCAAAGCACGTTCCGTTTGGGCCAACATGCCCTGTTCAAGGCTATGCATACGTTGGCGAATGTCTCGAAAAGAACAGTATGTACCTCCCCGTAGGAGCGTCAGCGAGACCACCGGTGTCAATCACGTCGAACTCCATACCCGCCAAGTGGCCCTACAAAACACGTGTGTACAGCAAGCTCTTGATGGTGTCAAGCTCGTACGACAGCGAAGCGACGGTCGCGGGTCGTTCCCGGGACATTGTGGACGATTGCCCGACGCGATTTGGTCAGGCGGTTGAAGAGCGTCGACTTGCCGACATTGGTGCGTCCGACGAGGGCGACGCGAGCGCGCTCAGGCAGCTTTGAGGCAGTGCGCGATGCCCATGTATGATTCAGGGCCGTTGCTGGCGAGAGGCTCGGGGTAAGGAAGCGGGACCGGACGTAGCGCAGCATCTTCACCCGACTGAGCAATATCCAATGGAGCAAATTTGATTGGTGCTGATCCCAATCGAGCCTGCGATTGGTGGAAATTGTACTGGCCAATCCCTGCGTAGGACGTTTCAGCGAATTCGAAACGCATCCGCGGCATGCTTGAGCTGCCCGAAAGCTATCGCCACGCCCGCCCGCGACGGGTCAGCAAGTCCGCAGTGCCCAGAGATGCAACCATCGGCATCTTCTATTGCTTTTTCCCAGCTGCCGCTTTCGCATGGTGCAGTCTTGTACAAGCTACTACATGTGGGGTTGGTGCCTTGTTTGGGTTTGCATGTCAGACAACCGCCAGCGCTTTGTATTAGAACCATGTAGCACGTGCGACTCAACAGCAGTTGCTCGCAGCCCGGGATTCTCACACAATTGGCAAATTCACGAGCCTCTGACCAGCTTTACCGTTGTGTCAGGGAAAAACGGGGAGCTGTGTGTGGTGAATTGGCCCGTGACAAACCAGTGCATGCACAGATAATCATCAAATAAGCCACTAGTGCCAATGAACTGAAGTATTCCATCAAGTGAACTTGATGAAGTGGATGCAGCGTTGTGAGGATTGTCGGCAAATTCTTTGATTGATTGGCGATGGTGATCCAACACCCAAGCGAGATCGCTTCGGTGTAAAACTGCAGTATTCAAGAGGAACACCGTGTTGGAAGCAAAGGCGTATGCGGTGAAAGCTGAGCCCAGTTTCGTCCGCTTTGTTGCAACGAGCTTGATTGCTGCAGCGAAGCCGTAGTAGCCCATTTCTCGCCATGGCATGAATGTCAGACACAAGAGAAACACACGCCCAGGGTTTGCAAATGCTGGGCCTTTAAGGCACTAGTATATGGGCGCCGGAAGGTTGACGCCATTGCGAGATATCATCACGCGTCACTTCTGCCCGAGCACCAACGATGGCATGGGCGGCCTTCGTGCCGCCAACGCTGGACGAACACGCAGTCCTTGTTTGTGGCGAAATGAATTTTGCCCAATCATATTGCCTCCAGGAACGCCTCACATAATAAAATTGTTCTGTTCCATTTGACATACAAACCCCGAGTGGAGGGAGAGATTTAAAATTCCCCAGGGTGCGGCATGTTGGCTCGGCGAGCTTGGAATCTTGTTGGGCGGCGACTTCCGGCCGCCATTCGACTGCGTCAATTCGTCCAACCGCAGCGGCACTTAAGCATGAAGGTCTACACAAAGACGGGCGACAAAGGCACGTCGCAACTCTTTTCGGGCGAGCGCCGACCCAAGGATGACGCAGTCTTCATGGCGCTCGGCGACACCGACGAGCTGAACGCGCAGATCGGCGTGGCTCTCACGCACTTCCAGGGACTTGTACTTGATGCGACGACGAAGCCTGCGCTAGAGTTTGCTTCTCGCCTTGAGGATATTCAGTCACGCCTCTTTGATGTTGGCGCGAGTGTGGCAACCCCGCTCACTTCTGCCGGGAAGACTAAGATTCGTCGTGCTCAGTTCGACCCGATCAACGTGACGCTTCTCGAGAACTGGATCGATGAGATGGACGAGCACCTGGAACCACTGCGCAATTTTATTCTGCCGAGCGGCGGCGGCCTCACTTCATGCCACCTGCACGTGGCCCGGAGCGTGTGTCGTCGCGCCGAGCGCCGCGTCGTCTCAATCGGTGGTGAGGACGTCGACCCGGCCGTGATCCAGTACCTTAATCGCCTCAGCGACTTTCTCTTCGTGTCGGCGCGCTTCGTCGCCCATCTCGAAGGCAAAACGGAGACCATTTGGAAGAAGCAGCTCGTCACCAGCGAACCCATGAAGGAGTAACTCTCCGATCCAAAGTTATCGTCAATCAACTTTTGATACTTCTCCCTCCCAAGTACTTTAGCGCCGCATCGCCCTGCCAAGCCAACATGAAGGGAACACATTAAATCCGAGAAAAAGAGGAATGCGATGCATCGGTTAGAATTTGCAGCCGACGGCAGAATTGTTTGCCGGTAGCGTCGTATCCTTTGTAGCAAATCTGAGAGACACCGAACATGCACTCATTCTTACAAGTCCGCGTCGACACCCGCGTCGACACCGAAATCAGACACTCATACACGCAGAACAATGAATGTCAGCGCCATGAGGCGACGCCACCGCGGCGGCCCATGGGAATGACGAAGTCCTTGCGCAGGTGTCCGCGAGCTGCCTCGAGCTAGAGGACGCTGGCGCAAGGTTGGCGAGGCCCCATGTCCATCATCTTGGACAGCACCCCTTGTGTCGTACAGTGATTTTCCAGTATAAGTTCGGGTCTGAATGAAGCGTTGCTCTTAGCAACCCTGCCACTAAACTGGAAGACTTTTTCTATCCCACTTTGTATCGACGAAGCACCCACCTCACCACTGAC
>JNBR01001646.1:0-40770 GCA_002081595.1 Achlya hypogyna | reverse complement strand
GGCTTAGGTCAGCGAATGGCATGGCGCCATAATCATGGATGGAACTCCTGTTGGGCAACGAGAAATAACCCGACGTTCACGATGGGCGTTGTGATTTCTCGTGTGCACAGAAGTTGCTGCAAAGGTCTCCTAGACGAGGAGCACGGAGCGCTTTTCGATTAGTTCAATGCCCTTGTGTAAGGTTAATCATTCATGGGAATGGTTGAAGCATTTGCCATTGGACAACTCCTAAAATACTCCACTCCAAACTGGCCATTAGATGTAAGTGGGTACCATATGTCCAACTTGGAGTTGTCCCGAGCTGTGGCACGTTCTACTGTATTATAATAGTAAATAGTACCGGGTGCTGGTCAAACACTGTCAGGTTAAACATCGGGTTGGCCAAGCTGCAATATATTTATCCCGTGTACGGTACTGCATGCTGCTGAGCTATGAAGGCTGGCTCCCTCGCTGTGGCAAGTTGCAAGCAGTTGTCACAAAAGGCATCGCACATTTTGGGCAACGTTGAACATTAGCATGCAAAATGTAAATGAAGACGTCTTGGGATCGCAGGCACTTAGGTATGGAGGGCGACGGCCACCGAAGTCCGCACTGTTGCGGCAAGGCTCGAGGTTATCACGCAGAGTTCATGCAGCTTGTCTTGCCCTCGTGTCTAAAGGGAATGGGCTAACTTCTATAAGACTCTAAATGTAAGGTTGGTCCCTTGGCAAGTCTCATCACGTTCCGTTGGAAGATTTATCTAGTTCAGGTTCACGAGATATGTATTTGAAACATTAGATTGCCGAAGCTGCTAATGTCGCTTTCACACAAATGGAGCGCTAATCAGCGCCATCATTTCGGGCACTGCTCCAAGTTGAAGTATTTTCCGCCAATTTGAACGGCGGATGCAATGGCGCCGGTGTAGTCCTGCGCCACCAAGCTCAAAGTAATCTTGGCCGAAGCACCGACGATGTCCACGGTTGTGCTCACACAAGTGGCAACAGTCGACGTACAGAACAACCCACAATCGACGGAAGCAGGTGTGACGCAGTGCGGCCAGCACAGGGGTCCGACGCCGGTCTGATTAGCGGCGCAAGGCGGGTAGCAAAAGAGGCCTGATTTGTCTAGACCCTTGTCGCAGCCGAGGCGGGAGACACCGACACCACGACCGTAGCTGTCCTTGCGGCAGTAGGCTCCGTCGTCAGTCGTGCCACTAGGGCAATCCGGCGAGCAGATACAGCAGCCAACGTTGTGAAAGCCCTTCCCACACTTCGGGTACCACATGGCACCGTTCTTCTCACAGCCTTGGGCGTTCTCCTTGTTGCACTTGTCTTCATTCCAGATCGCATAGCCAGAGCCACGACCATAGGCCGCGGGCTTGGTGCACGACACCCCAATGTCGGTGACACCGTCAACGCCGCTACAGCCCTTCTTGCGGCAAATGCAACAGCCGATGGCTTCGTAACCCTCCTTGCATTTGGGGTAGCAGAGGGCGCCGTAAGATTCTTCACCCGGAAGACACTGTGGCACTGCAGGGGTCCCTGCACCGCGGCCAACGCCCTGGCGGCGGCACACCTTGGGGTTGGCATCGAAGAGGCCAGCAGCATCCATGATCAGAGTCTGAATGGCATCCACGATAGAAGCGCCGTTGCTGAGGTTGGGATTTTTAATGATAGCTCGAATGGCATTGATGAGAGCTGCGCCGTCCTTGACCACGAGAGTGCCGATATCCAGCGCGCTCTGAACGTTGTTCATGAGACTTGCGCCATTGGCGGCCGTAAGGCCATACTTCGAGATGCTCTGCAAGTCAAGAGCAAGGCTGCCGTTGATGCTCTCGTCCGTGAGGACCGCGAGTCCGCCATTGTGGGCTGCTGCCCAAATCGTGTCCATTTCAGCGTCCGACAGTGTTCCCGCAACTTGGGCGTGCCGGATCACACTCGCCGTGTTGTTGCGCGTTAAGCCTTCGCGAGCGATGGCACCGACGTCTTTGGCAATGTCCAACGCGGCACCGCGCAGTGGCGCTTGTTCGACGGGCGCAGCGAGGGAGGCGACCCGCTTGGTCACCTCGAGGCCACCCTCGTAGTACACGATACCGGGCTCGGTAGCGAAAACCGTGGTGGTGGCTACCAACAGCTGAATGATTGATGCGCGCATGGCAAATTGAGTTGTGATGTATTGGAAAAGCCTGGTTTAGTCCCGAACTAGTTGGTGTTCACGAGATACCAGTAGAAGGAGCAACTCAGAGTCAGACGTATCTGATCAATGAGAAGTTGACTCATGCGTGAGCGAAACGCCATCAAGACGTTGCCGCTATCACAAACCGCGGTGATTAAATGGATTGACACCGGCACAGTGTATTTGGTCCGCGAGGCGTTCTATCGACCCCATACTTGAAAATAGGCAATTTAAGCAACAGCACCATGCCGCAGAGAACGATCGAAGTAACTTTTACCTAGATGTCATGAAGTACCTTTAATCGGATTGAAGATTCCGTAGGCAATTTGTCGTATACCGCATACGCAAACTTCTCGGCGTCGACCAGAGCCTCGGACACGGAAAGGACTATGATTCTAGACAACCGCTCGCAAGAGCGTTCGCAGAACTTGCATCACCAAACCTCCTATCGGCAACGTGGAGTCTTGATGCCCATCCTTCAAGTTGGATTCGAGAGCTCACAGCACGAAGAGATTTTCCTGAGGCATTTTGAGATATAGCAACCATCAAGTCGCAGCATTTGGTCCGAGTCGATTCACTTCTGGGATTTGGCGGTAATCTAGCGGGCTCGTTCGAATCATGATCGGCAAAGCTCAGATACCTCCTCAACAGCGAGGGATGACGATAACGTAAGCCCAACACGTGTTCTCCGAACCTCCAACTACGGAAATTAAGATTATCGGCATGCTACTAAAGGCATTACACAATTAAAGCAGGACTCAAAATGCCAGAACACTCCATGCGACTCTCGAAGGTATTGACTGTCCACATCGGTACAATCCTATAAATCAATGTGCGAACTTCAAAACATCCACGGAGAATAATCACGAATGCCGATTTGTGTGCTCCAAGTAGCGTTGGAAACCAGCCTCGGTCGTGGTGCAAGGGCTCTGCAACGTTGCTGCTTCTCGCACATGGGAGTAGCCGCCGCGAGTGGACATTGCGAGTACAGATAGATCTGTTTGGTGCCAAGAGCAGCCCGGCCCTCGACAGAATAAACCCAGAACCTCACCGCGGTGGTACGTTGGACACACCACTTAAACTTGCAGCCACGACGCCAACCGTTGCCGGCGTTCTCGCTGGCAACCACCGCCAACCATCGGTGGAAATCCGTCCACAATGAACACGACTTGGGTCCGTTGAGTATATTTGCCCCCCAGCCTCCGTGAGTCACTCCGCGTGCCACACCACCAGGGCACCCGGTGCCACCATCACCACTTCTCGTGCTGGCGCCAGCATTGCGCCAGCGTCTCGCACCGGGTGTAGGGCACTGGCACCGCCCAATGCGGCGAGCTACCGCTGCTTCCCCGCCGCTCCAACGAGGCGGGCGCTTGGACATGCCGGTGGGTCATGCGGGTCGGTGCGCTTGTGTGGTCAATTGTCAACTTTAGTCGGTGGGGATGGGCGACGTCGGTGGAGCGCGTCACCGCCGTGACGACCCCACCCGCTGCTTCTGGCGAAGGCAGCGAGCGTTCGAATTGGTGCATGGCTGCACTGACACCGGCTGGCGGCTCACGTACAGTATTCGAGGTGGCGTGCCCCGGGCACCGTGCGACACCCGGAGATTCGGTCTGCACGAATGCGCATGTGCCCCGGGGTACATGGGTGCACATGAGCGCGACAAGCCACGCAGTATCGGTCTTGGCATGAGTTGGCAGTGTCTCGAGCACAAGGGAACGGACGTGGCGGGTGCCGCCTTCGACAAATACGCCAAGGCACACCTCGATGCCAGCGGCGACGTAACTTGTGTCGCACCAGTGGCCAACGCCTCGTCGTGCGCGTGGCTCAACTCCAAGGCGGAATGCGCAGCCGTGGATGCGACAGGTCTGGCGACGACGACGTGCTCCAGCTACGCCGACGCTTCAGGCTGGTGCAACGACCTGCGGCAGCAACTTGTGAACAACTCAAAGCCGCTGCCTCCATCCAACAACACGGAGGCCATTGTGTCTGTGCTCAGCAGCGCGTGGACGTGCACGACGTTCACGACAAGCGAGATCACCTTGTCCGCAATTGACCCGGCGGCCGGCGTTGAATGCCTCGCGGCATCAGCCACAGACTGCCTCTGGTTTACATCGGTAAGGGACTGCTGGTCGCACGCGCTAGCGATGCCCGACGTGGCCGGGCGCAACTTAAGCTGCGCAGCCGTGTTGAAGTTGACTCCTACGACCCCTCCATCAACGTCGTACAAGTGGTGTCAGTCGGTGCTGCACTCGTTTGCGAACAACACAATCGAGAATGCCACCCACACCGACATGTCTTCATCCTCGCGTACGTCCATTTGCTGTCATCCGGCACCGAGTCTTATGCTATCTTAGTGTCCACGACGACCGTGTTGCTGATCATCCTCGTATGCGTCGTGTTCTCTGCCAGCCTCGTCTTCTTCGTGTACATGCGTCGCCAGTACCACCGGTCGATGTCGAGCAGCAGCTTCTTCGACGACCCAAAGTTGCAGATCGAGTACCCGGCCTCGGAGCAGAACGTTTACGGGCAGCCCAAAGAGTCGCTGGTGCACGACAGCCTACCGCCGCCGGTCGTGAACCGGCCGCGGGATCTTGTGCTCGCCGGTTCCTTCTCGTCCGTCGGCGTGGGTAGCAGCAGCAACGGCACGCCCAACGGCGGCAACGACACCATCCTCGGCATCTGTCTCGACATGGGCGACTTGGCCCTCTGGCGCCTCGACGAAACCCAGCTCCAGCCTGTCAAGACCCTCGCAACCGGCGCCAATGGCGTCGTGTGCCTCGCGCTCTACAAACAAACTCAGCACGTAGCTGTCAAAAAGCAGCTTGGCGAACTCACGCCCGAGTCCGTCCAAACGTTTATCGATGAGATTAAACTCAGTTCACGGTACCCTATCCCTCCAGTACCCGGCATACCTAACCGACTCGTAGCCTCGACAGCCCGTACATTGTGCAGTTTATTGGCGCAAGCTGGGTTCGTCCCCGGAACATTGAGATGGTCGTAGAGTACATGGAAGGTGGGGACCTTCGCTGCTTGCTGGCTCGGGACCCCCCGCTCGTGACCTCGTGGCCGTCCTACAAGGTGCAGGTCGCCGTGGACGTGCTCAATGGGCTGCTGTACCTGCACTCGATGGACATTGTACACCGCGACCTCAAAGCGCGCAACGTGCTTTTGACGACGACACTGCGGGCCAAGCTCACGGACTTTGGTGTATCGCGCATGGTGAGCGAACATGGCACGATGACCATGGGCGTCGGCACCTTTCGCTGGGCCGCACCTGAGGTGTTCCGGGACCACAAGTATACCGTCGCCGCCGACATCTACTCGTTCGGTATGCTACTTGTGGAGCTGGCTACGCACGACGTACCCTACGCAACGGTGGACATCTCGACCTATGCCCTCATGCAGGCGCTGCGTGACGGCCAGCCGCGCCCACCACCTTACTCGCCAACGCCAGACTGTCCTTCCTTCGTGCATACAATGATCCAAGATTGTCTGCAAGACGACCCGGCTGCACGCCCCACTGCCATGGACTTGGCCGCGCGACTGAGCGAACACTTGCCGGCGCAGCCCGAGATGTATCGCGCGTAGTCGGCGTATTTAATGATTCAAACTCCTACTTCCACTCCACTGTAGCAATTTCCGTGTTGCGTCGAGCCATCTGAGCGGTGCCATCGATTGAGCGGAATCTGGGCGCTTGTGCACTCGATCCAGCTCGACGCTTAGGAGCCCATAGGTCTTATAGCGGGTTATCGAATGTGAGAGGTTTTATAACACCCATACGCTATACATATACTTCATTAATGTATAAAAATACAAGACAAATCAATTATCAAGGGATGACCAATGTCATGTCAACCGACTAGAGTTCCGCGTCAATATGTCGCCTCTATGAGGAGCTGGTGACGCCGTTGAGCTACCTTGCTAACTATAGAGCCTCAAGATCACGCCGTGCGTGCCTCTAGAAACATCTCGAATACCGTTGCCACTTGAAGAGTGAAGCCTTCGGTTGTGCCACCGATGGTCACCCTGTCGGAGTGCCACAGTTGCCAGGGCAGAGGAGTATTTGAGCTCGTGAAACGATCAAGCATTGTATATTGCTCGAGGTAGGTAGGCGGTGCTCACACTGTTCATGATGCTACCCTCACGCAGTGTGCGGCACCGGTATATTTCCACGGCGAAACACACAGGAGCTGGAAGCCAGTTGAGCTCTGCACGCGCGCGCACCACGGTGAATGTGCCTGGCAGAGCGTTTGCACCCCACGATACGTAAGTGATGGATGACCAACGTAATTGCCCCCAGAGCGAGTCAGCTTCGTCGGCTCATCGCGTCAGTTCTACAGGAATCGACGACCGCATGGGTGCGCGCAGGTAGCCTTGGGTTCTGTAGCAGAACGCGTTCTTTGCCTGTGGCGGCACCGCGTCTGAGTCTGGGCGGCGTCCCTGCCGTGCGCTCTCTTCCCACGGGCGAGCCAGGCCAGTGGGACATGGCGTGCGTCGCGCGGCGGCGCCAGGGTGTTCAACCCCAGTACATTGAAATTCACGTAGCTAGTATGTTTACGGAATTATACAGGTGCAGATTCTTTGCTGTTGCATAAAAAAGATGGTAGAATGAGCTTGGATAGGAGAATTACAAGGCGGCCGGTTGGTCATCGGATCACTGTGTACCCGGCTCGGTGCGTCCGACTCTGGTGAGGAACAACTCAAGATGGCGTGGACGTGCTTGGCCATCGCCGACGGCGGCCACGCGGGCTCCATGGGCCTCTACCGCATCAATAGCAACGGCAACGTCGAGTGCCAGCGCCACTCGCTCGATGCGGACGAGAACACGTGCTACTGGATCGCGAATGTGGCCTCCTACTGCACGTGGTACAACGCCAACCCCACTGGCTTCACCATCGAGTGCACGGACTACAGCAACAAGAACGGCTATTGCTACAAGGTGCGCCAGGTCCTTGCGCCTCCTTCGCCCACCGCCGCGCCCAAGCCCGACCCGACGCCTGCCCCGCCGGCTCCAACGCAGGCACCAGTTCCGCCGTCGCCTTCGTCAGTGCCTTCATCACCGTCGCCACCATCACCGACGGGTGTACCCGCGACCAACGCACCTGGAACACCGGAAGCCACCACGACGCCCAGTACAGGCGAGCCCGCAAGCAAGCCGACGTCAGACGCCGGGCTGCCTTCGTTGTCGCCTGCACCGTCATCGTCCTCTCACGACACGCCCGCAACCTCAACATTCGCTTCAACGGTGCCACCACCAGCACTTCTCCTCGCGACAACGGATTGGAACTGCCTCAAGAATGCCGACTCACAGCAATACACGCCGGCCCGCATCGACCCGGAGCAGGGCCAGTTGCAGTGTCTTACAGGCACTACGTCGCCGCAAACTACATGCAATTACAGCGCTGACGCGGCCACGTGCCAGGCGTGGCTCGCGGGCGTGCAGAGCTGCTGGCTCAGCGACGCCAAAACGACTATACGAGCCTCATCCGGCTGCCCCAAGATAATCCTGGTGCCGTCTCGCCCGCCCACCTCTGGTACCCTTCCTTACTCAGCAACGCCACGCTCACAAAAAACTCCTCGTAGCTGCTAGCGGTCCGTCGGCGTCTGTGGGCCCGTCTGTGAGCTGGGTGATCGTAGCCGCTGCTGCGGTAGCCGTCGTCGCACTCGTGGTTGTCGTTGTCTGGTACCGGCGGCGACAGCGCGCCTGGGCAAAGACCGAGACACCAAATGCGTCGTACATGTTTTGCTGGACGGACAAGGAACCAAAAGATTCGGTCAACACGAGCATGGACACACAGGACGACGTCGTGGGCGGCCAGCTCAACATGGGCGATCTCGTGCTCTGGCGCCTCGACGAGGCCAAGCTCGCAAGCCAGAAAGTGCTTAGTGTCGGCGCCTTTGGTGTCGTCTCGCTCGGCTCGTACCTCGGCAAGCCCGTTGCTATCAAGCAGCTCGTGGGCGAAAAGTCGACGGCCACGGTGCAGGCCTTTATCGACGAGATCTGTCTCATGACAAAGTACGCTCCCGTCCTCCATCGTGAGCGGTTCCTCATATTTCCTCGCTAGGCTCGACAGTCCGTTCGTTGTGAGCCTACTCGGATGCGCGTGGGTTCGGCCGCGGGACATCCAGCTCGTCGTCGAGTTCATGGACCAAGGCGACTTGCGGCAACTGCTTACGGTGGCCCCGACGCTGTCGTGGACCGTCAAGGTGCAGCTCGCCAAAGACATCGCCCAAGGCCTCGTGTACCTGCACTCGCTCGACATCATCCACCGCGACATCAAGTCCCGCAACGTGCTTTTGCACAAGGTGTCCCATGCGTTGCGCGCCAAGCTCACCGACTTCGGCATTTCGCGTATCGTGGACACAGACATGACTGCGCGCGTGGGCACGTTCCGATGGACCGCACCCGAGGTGCTCGAAGGCAATGCGTATTCGCTGGCCGCCGACGTCTACTCGGTTGGCATGGTTCTCTGGGAGCTTGATTTGCACAACGTGCCATTCTCAAACATGGAAACTGGCTGGAACGAGTACCAGTGGATCGAGGCGCTCAAGGACGGTGGCGTCAAGCCCGAATGTTCCGCCAGCTGCCCCCTTGCTCACATCGTACAGCAGTGCACGATGTACACCCCGACCGACCGTCCGTCGGCCCTTGAACTCGCTGTCCTCCTCGACGAGGTCGTGCTATAGGCGAGTCGATATTTAAACCTAAAACGATCGTGCATCGTGGTACCTGGATGAATAAGCGTCGCACCGATGACTCGCAGAACACAAGATGCAGCACCGCGAAAGTGCGCACGGGGAGCGGTGCGGCGAAACGACGACGACAGGCGCCGACTCTGTCAGGGCATCCGTGGCACCACGCACGGGGCTTTGCGCACTGGGGCCGTGGCACGGCCGTCGGTGCTGATGGTCCAGCCTTAGGTGGCGCGTTGATTGGGCGACGTGATGGAGCGACGCTGGATCCTGGCGCCGACAGCCGGACAACTCCCACCGTGCGAATCAGGCGGTATACATGAAAAAAGCAGGCTTAAAAAGCAATGTATTTAGCAAACATACATCAAACGTGGCAAACTCCAACTCGCAGTCTCTACAAGAGGATGCGCTGGTCCAGTACTTCGCATAGAGATCGCCATGTGAATGCAGAGGATTTCATCCCGTCGCATCACTGCACTTGGAGGCATCGCCTGGCATTCCGCCAAAGATAAAAATGCAAATGCTTTTTATTGCTTTTTAATACTTGGCGAGTGCAACGTTGAGGGTCCCAGACGCGGGTGGTGTTACGTTGGATGGGTTTGGCCCCGCGCTTCCAGAGCCGCATTTCCGATCGTTGGCAATGTCTGCGGTATGGACTTGCGTTGCAACGCCCGCTTACGGTCTTTGGCGGCGCGTCGCCGACGGCTCGGTGCAGTGTGCACTTGACTCGGCATCTGGCCAGTGCTTCAGCACCCCGTCGCAAGCACAATGCGAGGCCCTGCAACAACGGTCTCTGGTTGGCAAGCCATGTAGCGACATGAGCGCGGCCACCGCGTGCGCCAAAGCCAACGCCTCGCTACCGCCGCTTCCTACGGCGAGCCCGTGGAGCTGCATTTACAACCACGGCACGAACGCCACAGCGCTCACCAAGACCGGCGACGGCACCGTGTGTTTTACCGAGGACCATGCGGTGTGCAAGTGGTTTGCGACTGAGACTGCGTGTGCAGAGCTGCAGGCGACTGTACCAGCGTTTGCGCCCGGGCTCTCGTGCACCAATGCCACCGCGCCAAGTGCCATGGATTGGTGCCCGACGTCGGCGCCAACGACGGCGCCAGCCCCTGCATCGTCCGGCATGTCAGGTGTGTTTCCCTAGCCAGGCACCGCTCACCTCGTTGTAGCCTCGGCCGCCTTTTGGGTCATCGTCGGCGGTGTTGTCGTTGTCGTCGTGCTCCTCGCCGTCATTTTCTACAAGTGTTTTCCGCACTCGCAGCGGCGGCGGTGGCCGGCCGCGTCACCCGCCCTCGGGCCCGTGCTCGAGTCGGACAAGACATTCTGCTACCAGCACACGGCCGCCAAGGACGAAAGCCACGCGGACAGCTCCATCGGCGACGACGCAGTGCTACAGGCCGTGGTGGTGCGGCCGCAAGTCGCGCACCTCGAGTCGCTCACGATCGCGTCAAAGCTCGAACTCGGGGACCTAGCGTTCTGGCGCCTCGACGAGTCGCAGCTGCAAACACTGGCGACCCTCTCGGCCGGCATGTACGGCACGGTCAGCGTCGGTCGGTACCGCGATCAGCTTGTTGCCATCAAGACCCCGCTCGCGTCCGAGCGCTCGGTTCCCATTATCCAGGCGTTTCTCGACGAAATCGCGCTCATGACTCGGTACACTTGATTGTCGTGGGCAGGTCTTTACGGTGTTTTAGCGTGCAGAGTCCGTACGTTGTGCGCGTCATCGGCATCAGCTACGTGCGGCTGTTGGACGTGGAGCTTGTGATGGAGTACATGGACAAGGGCGACCTGAAGCATTACCTCGAGGTGACCCGCGCCAACGCGGCAGTGCTCTTTCCGTGGCCGCAGAAGATCACGTGCGCGCGGGACATCGCCAAGGGGCTCCTGGCGCTGCACGACGCGCGCATTATCCATCGCGACCTCAAATCGCGCAACGTGCTTTTTAACCACGCCATGCAGGCGAAGATCGGCGACTTTGGCGTCGCCCGCGAAGTCACGACGGCCACGATGACGCAGGGCGTGGGCAGCTACCGCTGGACGGCGCCAGAAGTGCTCGAGGGCCGCAAGTACTCGGTTGCCGCCGACATCTATTCGTTCGGCATGATTCTCTCGGAGCTCGACACACATCACGTGCCGTACTACGACCTGCAGCAGCCACCCGACACGCTGCGCGACTTTGTGCTGCTGCGGGAGCGGCCCGCACGGCTCGTAAACGTGTCGGATGGTGTACTCATGGAGCGCGTCATGGACGGTGGTGTCGAACCGAGCTTCAGCACCAGCTGCCCAGACGCTGTGTACAATCTCGCACTGCAGTGCATCGACTTCCATCCGACCCGGCGGCCAACTGCGCGTGAGATCGTGCGGTACTTGGGCCAGCTACTCAAATAGTCAAATATATGCGTGTGTGTCGTTTTCCCGTTCGTAGGTGTCCAACCACCGTGACCGGCGCCTTGGGGTACGGCAGCATCCTATGCACTGAGTGCTAGGCGACGGAGCGGCATCGAAGATGCTGGCACCTCTGGTTGGCAAGGCCATCGTAAGAATCGAGTGCGAGTGTCGACCAAGTCTCAGCAAGTAGCTGCAAATTGTGGATGAAGTATGCACGGGGAGACTGCTGTTCATAGGCGGTCGGAGGCCGATCTACATCGAATTCGGAACCACAACTCGGTTGGCGCCTCGCAGGCCATAGTGAGGCTGCAAAGGCGCGCCACAGGTAACCGAGGGGCAACCCAGATCTTTCGAGCAACCCACTTTTCCGTGACTGGGGCCACTTCATGTGAGAACTTCTCGACTGTGGCATTGCCAATGGAGGGGGTCATCGTACACAGGAGCGGGCAACTCGTCGACGTTGTTGGACGAAAAGTTCACCGCGAGCCAGTTGCCCACATTGTCAGCCCGAGCCGGTGACGATCTCAACTGCTGAAGCCCTCGATCGGCGATGGAGTCGACGATTCAAACGATACTGTAGTCGGTCCAGTACAGTAGTGCAACGTGACAGCGACGTCACTGTGCGTAACATCATTCTAATTGAAGCCGCGGCACCAGCTGATTTCGCATCGGTCGCTCTGCTCGGCGGCCGCGCGCTTCAAATGCAAAGGCAATGTCGATGGCGGCAGCGTCATCGTGTGCTTAAGGTTCTAGTGGGCCTCTGGTGGCCACCTCCAAAGCGGAGCTTCCGGCCACCACCACGCACGCGGCGCCGGTGCTCCAGGGCCGTTGGCGGATCAAGGCGGTCGGCGCCGAATGCGGCGGTGGCAGAGCCGGCGTGCGTTTCTTGATACATTGATATTCCCACGGGACGCTCGTGAGAAATGGCTATAAAGAATTTTAAAGGTGTGGAACTTGTGGTTTGTATGTGGAATTAAATCTGTGAAAAAAGGCGGTCCACGTGGTTTTCGATCGGCGAGAGCCAGCGGCCGGCAGGTGGCGCCGGTGGCCGACGCACATAATCATCGGCGGCGATCGATGCAGACGCTACTGGTGCTGCTCTTGGTGCCGGTGTTGGCCGTGGCCACCACGGACTGGGCGTGCGTGCGAATCAACGGCGCCATCGACGCCTTCCGCGTCAACGAGGACGGTGACATCGAGTGCGGATCCAAGGACGGCCGGAGCTGCACGTGGGTGCAGTCTAAAGGCAAGTGTGACAGCACCCCGAGCGATGCACTCGCCTGCGGGGCTATGCACAAGCGCATCTACGGCATCACGGGCTACGACGACCCGACGCATTGGTGCTCCCAGATGCGACTTGTGCTCGGACCGTTTACCGACGCACCAGTGACTACAGCGGTGCCGACAACGACCACGGTGCTGGTGACAACCGCGGTGCCAGTGACAACTGCGGTACCTCTGACGACAGTACCGCCGAAGACCAAGCTACCCGACAAAACAACCGTCGAGCCGACTGCGGTACCAGCCGCTTCAGTGACGCCGACAGCGACCACCCAGGAAACAAACGCGACCGCCATGCCGACGCTAATGCCAACGACCTCCGCTGTAAACCACAGCGCAGCGGTTGACAGCGGCTCGAGCAGTAAGCATTCGCTCGTCACCGATAGGTGCTAAAGCGATGTAGGTGCTATGACGACGGTCGGGTACCTCGTGCTGGCTCTGGGAGTCGCCGTCTGCTCCGGGGCGTGCGCCTTCTTCGTCATGCGCCGACGCAGGAAGCATAAAGAGCAGCTCGACACGCTTATGTGGGCCGAGACGCACAAGTCGCTCGCGTGTATGGAAGTCGCGCGTTCGCAGGAGCCAGCGTCCACGGCTTTCTACGAGGAAGGTACGCCGTACAAGCCCCACGCACCCCCGGCCAGTTCGTCTGCGCGAGCCACCGAGCAGTCGTGCGACATGGACGACGGCTTTGACGCCGTCATGCCCGCGTTCGACACGATCTACAGCAACGACAACAGCAGCTTCCTCGTCCAGGAGGCCAAGGCCGACGCGGCGCTGCTCGAAGACCTGGAGCTCTGGCGCCTCGACAGCGCGCAGCTGCAGCTCACAGAGCTGCTGTCGCAGAGCCAAGACAAAGAAGTTTGGCGCGGGGTGTACGACGACGAAGTGGTCGCTGTCAAGACGCTCAAGGTGCACTCGATGGACACCGCCACGGCCAAGTTTGTGAAGGAAATTCAACTCCTCATGAAGTAAGTGGCGCGCTGCCGCCCGCATAACCAGCTCCGTAGGCTCGATAGCCCCAACATCGTGGCAATGTACGGCGTGCTCTACGACGGCGACCGCATCAAGGAAAGCGTCCAACTCGTGTACGAGTACATGGACAATGGGAACCTCGCGCAGTACCTCGCACGTACCCCAATGCACGCGATGCACTGGACCGAGAAGGTGCAGTATGCTATCGACATCGCCACAGGTCTCGGGTACCTTCACGCTCGAGGAATCATTCACCGCGACCTCAAATGCAAGCACGTGCTCGTCAACTCGGCCATGCAGGTCAAGCTCACGGACTTCGGCGGCTCGCGCGAGGCCGACGTCTTCATGACGCAAGGCGCCGGGACGCTGCGCTGGACGGCACCAGAGGTGTACGCCGGCAGCTCCTACACGGTGGCAGCCGACATATACTCGCTTGGCATGGTGCTTCTTGAGCTGCAGACACACACCGAGCCGTTTGCGCGCGAGACCAACGCGAAGGGCCGGCCCCTCAATGATTTTGAGGTCATGATGCGCGTCCAGGACCGGTCGCTCGTTGCTGCCTTTCCCCAGGACAGCCCCTTCCACGCCATCGGCCGGCAGTGCACCGCCTGGGACCCGGCACTGCGCCCGACCCCCGACGAGATCGCGGCCGCGCTACAAGAAGAGCTGACTCGCGCCACCATGTCGTTTTGATTTATTCGTCGCGTACGTGAATGAAATAACTAGTTTAGTCTTTGACACGTGTGGTCGCTATGTAGCCCTAGTACCATGGGTTTGGTTTTAGTGCGATACGCGCACAAGGGTGTCGAGACTTCATAGTTTTTCACCACTCTGTGGCGGGCTCGACGCACGACTAGCCATGGCTGCATTCTATCCAACTCCTTCTATTCCTTTGTTACAATATTTAGCGGCTCTCCCCTAGTACTAAAGCTCCATTCGCTTTAGGCTGGGTGTGGTGTGACTTTCACAGTCAACTCTAACGATTTCGTCGCACCGCTTGCGCTTGGATGTGACCTCTTGTCGCGCTTCTGTGATCGAAGCCGCGAGCTCCACGCGCAAATGCCGTTGGCGAAGACTCAGTGCCACAACGTTTTCTTGAGAGAGTCCGTCGCGTTTCAGAAAGTATACGCGGTCTTTGGCCGAGTACCGAAGAACTCGGTGCAGCGCCTTGTCAGGCGCAGGGACATCAAGACTTGTGGTGCGCTTCGCAATGGGATGACCAGTTAGGCCAACGCCTGGGACCTCGTCGTGGGGCACTGTACTCCCGTTGAATCCAACGCTAAAAAATAGCTCGACGGCGGTGCCAAAGCGTACGTGCCTGGAAGTTGTTGCCATTGTGCACATGAGCGCCTGATTGAACTATGGAATGGTCTCGGTGCGCCACGTGCCCAGTGGATTGTTTCCGCTTGCAGTTCCATATGCAAAACGTATCCACTCGTCGTGTCTGGACTAGCAAGAAATGTCCTAAATAAGTACAAGGCACCGAATAAACTTCGACTTGAACGGGACACTGAGCAATTCATTTGGAGCAAAAAGATTGGCGTCCAATTACACGCTATGTTCGGCGTTTTAGTTGCCTTAGTTTATGATGGAAATCGACTGGTATCGATTCAGAAGTAACCACAAGGCTATCTTAATTGCTGATTTCACGAAGACATTTACTTACAACGCAATCGTGTGACAGGTTTCTATTTGTATCTTCATAGTACTGGATAAGCGAATTAAGGAACTTCAAACCTCCGTAGTTGATTTATTTCGTCTCCTAGAGCATGGAAATTTGATGAAACAACACATATTTTAAGAGAAACGCGGGTTGGTTCGTTCGCAAGCAATGCTTCAAAGGTAGAGCGCTATGGACGATATGACAACTGGGCATTTTGGGTGGCTTCGTTTCTTGGTCGAAAACGGACGAGCGGTGTGTCAGTTGAGGCAGGGCTATTGGATAACATTATAGCTCGCTCGAGCAGTTCTCGAGAACCCATTTTCAGCTGAGAGAATAGAGGAAGAGAACATTTGTGAGTTCAACTGGGAATTTTATACTCGTGCGCACATCTTACCAACGATTTACTGCTTGTAGAAGACAGTCGGAACAACCCGTCCCATTGTGCGATGTATTCATTTGGCTCATTCAAGCACAATTTCATCTTTTGAAGATGTCTTCCAAAAGGTTGAGAGAGGTTCTAGTCGATTTCTGAGCCCCACCTGCCGCACATTTGTTCCCCTCGCTCGCGACAAAAAAGTACCCGAGAGACCATCGCTCTCTCGCGTACACCTCGAGTACATGGGGAGCAAACTCCACCACGACCAAAATGGGTCCACAATGCGCGCCAGAACTTGATTCGCTGAACTGGGACAATTTATCGGCAACTGGAGAGTTCACCTGGTGGCCAGGAAACTGAGTTAAGCGTTTGCGAAATTACGAGCTCAGTCTGCTTCAGAGTAGAACCCACACACGCTGTACTGGTATCGTAGGCTCGTGGATGCGCTCAGTAGTTTTCACCCAAGCTAACGTTGATCGCTTGAAGAGCTTCCAGCAAATTTGTACGTTGTGCTATACTACTGGGAAAAGACTAAGTGTCCAAGCCAGGTTTGATGAACAAAGTCGTGATGCATCGCACAGTACCGTAGAAGTACCCTGCAAACTGACGGTATTGGACAGAGGGGTTTTAACAAAACACGAAAGTACAGTGCAACTCGAAGCCAAAGTTGGGTCGTTCCAGATATCTCTGACCTGCTGTACTTTGCTGTGAGTTGTACTAATTAATGGTATACCACGAGGAATTCTAACCGAAACTTAACTCGATTGTGAATTTCTGGCTTGTCGGGCGTTCCGATTTTAAGGAACGACACTGGAGCGCATCCCAAATAATGTATTTCTTCCAATTCAATGGTAACCATGACAATGGTGCTGCCAGAACTTGTTGAAGCAAATGGCACCAAATAGCCACACTGCACAGAGAGCACTGAATCAGATTCAACTTAAAGGAGCCAAGTTCAATCGCAAGCGCTAGTCCATTGGAATTGCGTTGTGAGTTCGGATGGCGAGTGAATGGCACATCGTAAAACAGCTTCAGATTTGGCATCCAGTCCTTGTTCGTACTTCCATAATCGTACCATGGGTGCCATGTGCGTCGTCAGAGCGGAGCCATTCGTTTTCTCGACCGACACTTCCTGCATCCTCGTCATGGGAACTTGTGGTGTTGTCCCATGATTGGCTGATCGCCGTCGGGGGATGCACTTGGCAGCATAAAATGCACGTTGGTTGGGTTGGACGATTCTATTGGGTTGTCGTATGCTTTCACGTTTTCGACCGATCGAGCTCGAGGCGCCTCAATGCTCGTGGTCGGAGGGACAGCGACGCAAACTCAGGATGAAAGCAAAAAGAACAATTTGGACAGGGTACAGTCAATACAAAAGACGACAAAACGAGTATGGTACAGTGGAAAGTGGGGGGGTGCTTCACAGGAAGGTCCACATCGAATCAATGTCTTCGCACGTGAGCGTATCGCTGAAAGTCTCAAAGTTTGGCTCGTCGAGCCATTCGACCGAGAACGGGTCCTCAAAAACAAACGAGTCCAACACCGCGAGATCGGCAGCGTCCATGGTCACATCCGAGACGGGCGAGTACGGGATCGGGTCAAGCGCGACGAGCTCGGCTAGCTCCGCGTTCTGGCGCTGCTTGAAGGCGCGGATCTCGCGGCGGCGGCGAGACGCGTACGTGCGCTGGATAGCGTTGGCCTTTTTGCGGTGGAACTCGCAGAGGGCATGGGGGGTTCCGTCCTTCTTGATGCTACGCGGGTGGGGGCACTCCTTGTACGAGTACCGGCACGTGTTGGGCGACGAGGACATCCTGTGACTTGGTAGGCAATTTCGAAAGTGCTCTCGCCCCTGACACGGCTCCAATTAACTTTTGGCGCTTCCATGGTGTGAATTTCGATGGCAAAATTTGCTGCGGGTGCCTTTCATCCGGATACGCGACGGATAAGAGCGTCATCTTGAGGCAATTCAGGCTTTGCACGGAGAACGTACGGTCTTTGGACGTTGGATCAGGGTTGGTGTAAGCAATGTACGGCAATTGACGAAGGACGTACGACAAACGGACGGGCCGACACTTCCCTATCAGAGCAATTCATTGAGTTTGCAGTGGACTTGCCGATTGTTTATATGGGACAACGTATGGGAAGTGACTGCGACACGACCACGAATCAAAAGTATACTGTGGCCGGAAGCTTGACACGTAATAATGGGGACTTCGGCACTTGGGGGGCTGCATACGCGGGGGTTGCTGCGCTGATACAAGTTCAATGATACACGCCAGCCAAACCAGTTTTAGTACATTGTATATATCAGGTTGCATGTATTGCTCCATCGACGTCGGACCATGCCAGTGTCCCATGGAGGGGACAACGCACTGTGATAGCATCGCGTTCAATTGGTGCCCCGTCGTTGTGCGCCGGGCGGGCTTTATCTCTTGCGTTATATCACTGGCCCGTCGCCGTTCGTAAACCTTACGAAGCCAACTTGTCTTGACAAGTTAACTATGTTTCATACAGCATACGTCATTCAAGTTGATACCGTGCTTTAATTAGCACCCAACACGTCGCTGCAGCTTGCTATTTCAACCATAGATGCGCATCTATTTCCATTGGTCTAGTCGACATAAAATATATCCTTGTTTGTCCTAACTTACTTTCTGGTCCTATGTTTCTTGTCCTACATGAGTTCTCGTAGAATCGCAACGTCGTCTTCCGTAAGCGATCCATTGTTGGACGCGCCATCATCGCCCGTGCTGTCGGAGTCGTGATTGCTCGTGCTATACGGAATGGGGTCGACTCTTCGAGCACGAGGCCGTGGTGGCGGAGGTGTTATACCTGCAGCTTTGAGTGTTCGTCGCATTTGGCGCTTCTTGCGTGCGTACAGTTTCTGAATTGTGTTGGCCTTGGATCGGTGGAATTCACACAGAGTGTGGAGTTCACCATTCTGCTTTGACGACCTGACGTTTTGACAGTCTTTGTACGCGTATCGACACTTCGTGTTGCCGGCAAACGGGCTCGCAGCGGCGGCAGCTGGGGGCAGCGGCGGTGGCGATCCGAAGGACTGTGGCGCTGATGAAGAGGCGTTGTGCATTTTCCAAGAAATCGAAATCTGACCACCGCTGCGCTTATAACTCGTTATCGATTGAAGTTGTGGGGTCTGTTCATCAAATGAATTCTATTATCTTTTTCTTTGTATTGGGTAAAGCCGAATTCATGCACGCGCCAAAATTCCTCCCGTACACTTGGCATTTGTATGGCCGCTTCAACAAGTAAGCGATGGAGCAAACACTCGGACACATGCCTTGACCGGCGCGTCACGACAAGTCGCGTTGCACATCTCACCATTGTATTCAAGGAGTTTAGGGCGGCAATCTTGGTTAGTAGTGCACCAAACAGCTCCACATGGAAGGAGCTGGACGCATATAACATTGGGCCAGTCACAAGCCAATCATGGGGCGTTGACGGCTGTCACATGCATGTTCCAGGTGCCAGGTGTCCGATACACCCTTCATACTGAGGCTTGCGACTGCCATACAAACGTTAAGTCTTCAGGTGATATGGTGCAATGTTCCAACGCGTCACCACAGCTAATGAAGCATTCTTATAACCATGGCGACTGCTGGATTACGCTCATGAGGTGTCTATTTGATGTGTAGTAAAGCAGTGCCCGCTCGATGGAAACACAGAATTGACAAGGAATCCGACGCTGCTTGGATAACCAGCCAATGGTGTTGGTACATACTGTCGCTAGCGTCACTAACTTAATGATGACGCATCTCTAAGTTCGGAGGAGACCACAATCGAACAAAGAGTCTCGTGCAATCTTCCAACACGTTTCGTCGATGATTGTCTTGGGTTGGTCCTCACAGCACTTCAATGGAATCCGTTGGGATTAAACGCGTTAAAAGTGTTGGGTTGCGTTAAAGTCCATTTAACGTCCTAAACGTGGGTGCACTGCTCAAATATTCATCCACGTCACTGGACGGGAGTCTGTGTCTGGTCTGGCGAGCATAAAATGCGCAGGTCGGGGGGTTGAGTGACATGAACCATGACAGGCGGGTTGCGTGCACGACGCTCGGACACTTTTCACAACCACCTGCGACTACGATGCAAAGTCAAGCTACAGGTAGGAGGCGCTCCAGATGAAGAGGTCCAAACCTGCGGTAGCGGTGGTCCTTTCGGCACTCAGCCTCGGCGGTATCTTTGCTTCGGCACTGTACCCTGCGTGGTGTAGCCAAACGTATGCTGCCCATGATGTCCGAGTGTTTCAGGGCTTTAGTCTGTTTGGCTTTTACTCCCGCGTATCAGGCGCCAGGCAGATCACGACTCCATTCCTAGCGTCCAACACATACATCAGTTATAGCGATCTCTGGTACCTTACCGTGGCTCGGTCTCGGAAGGCTCATTGATTTGCTAGTTCGGCCGACTTCGAGGCGCCAAATTGGATGTTTGGCTCGCAACATGATTACCAGAGCAAACTCTGTGGTATCACATGGACACTCACGCAGGTCTTGCTTATCATGACGGTGGACTATTCAATTGGGATATGCAACTTATGTTTGTCGTGCAGCTCGCGTTGAACATCATTGCGCTTACGTTCAACCTCCGTACGCTGCACACACCCGAGCTCACAATCGCCGAGAATGTTGCGGGACTAACGACCATTGCCAACGGTAGCGGCACTAAAGCTCCACGGTAGTTAAGGTCAGGGCTTCATAGGGTTTTTACAGGTCTGCGTCGTCATGCTATGGGGCCTGCAACTCCAGCCCAGTCTCTTGGACATTGGCATCGTCGCCCAGAATGTAGCTGTGTGCACTGTGGCGGGCATGGACGGCTGGACCTGCTGGGGCTTCGGCCCAAGCTTTTTCGTGGCAGGGGCGTCTATTCTCTTTACGCTCGTAACGTTCTCATTTGTTTCAAGCGGTCGCCGCCGAAAGATGCGCCAGCGACGCAAGGCGGCCCTTGCTGCGCTGCTCGAGCAGCCCACCAGTCATCACCGTCAGCCGACGCGGACGTTGTCGATTGTGTCGGAGCATCTATAACTAAATGATTCATATTTTAACGTTTAAATGCAACGCTTTATCGTTTTACCACTGGTCTCTTTCCAGTTAAACACGGCATGACTTTGCCAAAGTTATGTCACATTCGAGGCAAACTAGGCAGTGCGATAGTATCTATCAACCGAGGCAAAGGACGTGCTCTCGCACTGCACCGTTTTCGGTCCCTGCTCACGACCACTCGCGTTGTCGGTGATTCCGACTGATATCTGATAGCGGAAGTTCTTCTCACTAAAACCCACCCTCCACCCGCCACATAGTACCCACAACGGAGCGACCAAGGTACTGCTCGCCACGCGCCCATGTCAAAGTCGATGTCGCAAGCAGCAATTGCGGATCGGCTGGCATAAGGACGCTGCGGTCGTAGCATTTTCCGTGCACTCTCTGAGGAGAAACATGGCTCCATTGACCAAGTTCCACCTCAGGCCCGAAGCCATCTCAACATTTGTCTTATTGGTAGAACTTGTGCGGAATGGTGCCATCGCCGCCGTGGCAATGCATTGAAGAGCAATAGGGGGCTTGTTTCGTGCGCTGTGTCGCTGTGGCCGTGGTCCACATGATGTCGGCAATGCCGATATTTGCTGTATTTCGTGCTGTAAAACTTTGCTTTGCGCCGTGGAACAAGGTGGTGGGCTACAGTACTGGATCAACACCGCATTCGTTACGAGTTAGTCCAACGAACCTCACGACAGAGGCGCTCGTGCCCCATTTTAAACCTGTACTAGTAGGATACTAGTACATGTATATTCTTTTCAACTAACACAACAGTACAGTGGGTGGCGAAAATAAGCCCTCTCATGGTCCATTTTGTTTGGCCTCAAGTGCTGATAGTTAAAACCCGAGAGCAACAACCGTCTGACAGCAATTATGTCAGATATATGTGCTCTAAGAACTTGTGTGAAGGAATTTACGTTAGCTATTTTTGTCTAAAATCAGCTTCAGCCTTTACCGGTGGGCAGGCTCGTAGTTGCTCATGGAAGCACAGATTCCATATCGTAGCCCAAGGAAATGCAAGCTGACAATGTCAGCTCAAGACGCGTTCCATGCAAACCAGTCGCCCAAAGGCGCAACACCCTACATGCAAATATCGATGAATCAATCTCATACACATATCGATGATTCACATAAAGTTGCACACAGAGGTTTCATAAACCCAAAAGGTTGCTCTGGAAACTCTCCACCCAGGAAGTCAATGCTTCACGTCGAGTAGAGTTACTAGTAAACTCGGACGATATCACAAGACCCGATAGGCCCCTGGAAGTACACCACGTCTCAAAGTAAAAAAGGACGTTTGGATCAAAAATGCTTTGCTCCTGTGCACTTGCTCCTGCGCCCTTGGGGTTAGGGTATATGGGACTATTTGGAGCAGCGAGGTGGTCCAATGTTCTTCAATTTAGCTGTGCGAAACTACGTGCACTCATGTCGCCCAAATGCACAAAGTGCTGCGTTCCTTACTTGGCGTGCTGCATCAGGCATCGCAGCACTTGATCGGCCGTGGGGCGGGCGGCTGGGTGGAAGGAAAGACAGGCTTCCGGGAGCTCTCGGTACCAGTGCTCGCAAGCGTCGCCGACAGCGGGCCGCAGGGTGCCATTGCGCACCCCCTCCAGCAGCTCCCACACGTGTAGCTGCGCGGCGGCGAACGGCTTCTGTCGCGTGACGAGTTCCGTAAGGAAGACGCCAAAGGCGTAGATGTCGGCGGGAGATCCACCACCGCCGCCCGTTAGGACCTCGGGCGCTGCCCAGCACAGCGAGCCGACGCCGTGCTCCAGCGGTGCCCGCGCGTCGGCGAGGCCGGCGCAGTCGAGCTTGGCGCGGCCGTCCGCCGCAAGCAGCACAGCGCCGGCACGGACGTCGCGGTGCACTACGCCGTGAGCATGTAGGTCGGCAAGCGCGGTGGCGACGTCGACGGCTACGCGGAGCGTATCGAAGGGCACGGCGGGCGACCGGCCCTCCAGCAGCGCGTTCAGGGCATCACGCGCGGAGCCGCCAGGCAGCCACTCGAGCAAGACCTTGGGCCGCGGACCCTCGCGGCGAAGTACGGCCCGCAACGCGACAACGTGCAGCGACTGCAGCCTACACGGGTTCAGGCGCGGGGGGTTGGGGAAGCCTACCGCGCCAAGAGGTCGGCTTCAGCCAGCAGCGCCGCTGTGCCGGCTGCGTCCCACGCCCGCAGGACGACGACGCAGTCACCATTGAACGCCGCGCGACTACGCAGGCGCTGGGGGCCACTCGCGACGGGCGTCTCGTGCAGCTCGTCGTCGCTGTCGGTGGCGACGTCGTCCGTCGCTGCTGTCGCGTCGAAGAACACGACGGTCATCCAAGTCCAAATGCCCTCCAAAAGTATAAAAACACGACGGTGCACAAGACTTGCACGAGTATCTTAGTCGCTGGCATCGCTGCTGTCGTCGTCAATTTCGACGACAGATGGTTCGCTCTCCGAGGAGGCGGCGTCGGCGCGAAGCTTGGCGGCGGCCGAGCTCTTGCTGGCGCGCGTCGACTTCGCGCGCTGCGGCGTCGGGCAGGCGGCCTTGCGGCCGGCGTCGTTGTCCGAGACGCTAAGCGACGTAAGCAACGACCGCAGGAGACACGCACCTGTCGCAGTCGCTGTCGCTGTCGCTGGCAGCGCGCTGGCGACCTGCGCGCTTCTGGATGCTCTTTTTGTACTCGGCCTGCGCGAGCACATCCTTTCGGGCGGCCACGGCGGCCAAGATCTGCGCTGATGTCAGCGCCACGCACCACATCAAACGTACCCAGTCGCTCGTCGCGTCCGTGAGAGCATATGTAGTTGCACCAAAGGCTGTAGCCATCTTGGCTCGGAACGCTGCCGCATCCGGCATGAGCTGGCACACCTCGTCGAAGAGCACAAAGAGCAGCGCCGCCTCGTCCGGCACCGCTGCCTCCTTCGCGTCGCTGGCTACGGGCGTCTCGTCCTCTGGCGCTTCGGTTGTCTTCTTTGCCGCCTTTCCCGGCGTCGACGGGGCGGTGTCCTCGCCGTCCATGGGCTCGTCGGCGGTTTCCGTCGGGTTCGTTGTCAGTGCATCGGTGGCCTCCGTCGTTGGCGCCTCGGAGGTCTCCATCGTCGGTGCATCGGTGGCGTCCATTGTTGGTGTATCGGTGGCCCCCGTCGGCGGTGCATCGGTGGCCTCCGTTGTTGGCGCATCGGTGGCATGGGCGTCGGCGGTGTCGTTAGCCATGGGAGTGGGGGCATCTGCGGGTGCTGTGGCCTTGGGGCGAATGGGCGCGTCGTCGTCAACGTCGTCGTCGTCAGAGGCGGCGACCGTCCACTTGAGCTCATGGAGCAGCGTCCACCACTGGCTCAAAAAGCCGAGCTTGTCCTTCTTGGTGACGACGTGTTTGACCTCGTGCAACGCAAGCATCTCGACGCACACCCAGCGCGCCACGCGGTTGTGATGGTTCTCATGACACCGCCCGTCGCGCCTACGCCGCATGAACTCCGCAACTCCGATCGAGACGTATCCTACGGCGGGTGCTCCAGCAAAGCCAACAAGTATGCGGCTGCTTCGGTAAACGGAACGTGCGAGACGCCGTACAGAGCGCGCGATAGCACGTGGTGGCAGGCGTCGTGCACAAGGGCGCAGTCGACCGCCGGGTAAAACACCGAGAGCATCTGCAGCGTCTCGGAGCAGAAGCCATGCTCCGCTGCGTGCACCATTTGCTTGAGAAACGGGTGGAAATAGAGCTCCAGCAACTGCTGGAGGATCTGCGCTCGTGGCCGTGAGACTGGCGGCGTGGAGCGGTGGATAGTACCTCGACGTCGTCAAGGCGCTGCAACAGATAAAGCTTGATGAAACCCCGTACGACGAGCGTTTGCGTCGGTACGTCCCACTCATCGAGTTCGCGCTGGTCGGTGCAAAAGTAGGTGGCGAGGCCCTTGAGAATGCCGGCGGCCGTGACCGTCTCTCCGTCTTCGACAAACGGTGGGATCTCGAGCTGCTTGAAGCCAGTGAAGAAGTCGAGCAGCACCTGTCTCCATCGTTACCATCGTCGTCTCCGCGACACCTACCTGAATGCAAACGTCCTTGGCGTCACCGTCTTCGTCGTCCGCGTTGAGCACCCGCCAAAACACGATCGCGTGCTGCGCAGCCATGGCCTACAGCCCGTGAGCTGCCCGCAGCAGCAACGCCCGCACCCGGTCCAGCAGACAGTAGAGCCCGAGGCATTCGAGGCCGCGCTCACGCAAAGCAGGGATATCGCTGTCGACGGCCGGCAGAATCATGTGCAGCACGCCGGCAATCGTGGCGTTGCCCAACGTCTGCCGTGTCAGCCGCAGCAGCTGGGCCGTGAGCTCGAGGCAGCGCAGCCACTGCAGAGTGCGCGGCTCTTCGAGCTGCGCTTCGAGCGCCAGCGCCTGCGCGTGGAGCGCGTCGTAGGCGGCGACGGAAAGCGCTGGGTCTTCAAGCTGCTCGTCGACGGCGTCCAGTTCGCGCGTGAGCTCAGCGCGCGTCTCGGGGCTTAGCGCTGGCATCTCCTGCATTGCGTCGAAAAGGTCGCTCGTGATTTCCGTCATATACTGCACAAACTCAAACTCGGTGGCGCGGCAGATGGTGGCGAGCAATCGCACGGCACCAGGCAGCCAGGCGCCTTCAAAGCTGCAGTTGCCGAGACACTCGCGCAGCAGGTGCACCAGCAACCGCCGGCCGACCTCGTCCTGAAAGTCGAGCTGGAGCCCGAGTTCCAGCACATGTTTGCCGACGGCCACAACGGTGGCCTTGGCGGCGTCGTCGGCGTCGGCCAGCTACGCTGATATAAGCGCCGGCAACGGTGGTGGCCTACCGAGTGCTGCAGGTGGCGTAGCAGGTCGCAGTACGCTGGGATGGCTGGGAGCAACGCGTCGAGGGCATCGGTGTCGGCCGCCTGTAGATACGCGCACTGCTCCTTCCAGAAGAAGGTCTCGGCGACGCTAAGATCTTCGCCCAGCAGTGCCCGGTCCTTGACATTGGCCACAACAAGCGCGTCGGCGTGATGCTGCAATAGCCATCGGCAGAGCGCGGCACACACCTCCGGGGCTTTCTCAGTGTCAAGCGTCGCGAGCACCTGCGGCGAGTGAGCGCGGGCCAAGGAAAGGAAAAGGGCCACCTCGATGGGGGATCCACGCGCTGCGCGCAGCCAGGCGAGGACCAGGTCGTGACAGGCAGCGACGACGGCCTCGTCTCGGTCGTGGAGGCCCTGATCGAGGACATGCACGCGGTCGGAAGGGGACAGGATCGCGGTCGTGTCGGCCTACGCGGTGTGAGCGCGGATGGGAAGATGGCAGCGCACCGAGGCCAGCGAGCGGAATACGGCGGTGCGCACCTCGGGCTTGATATCGCGGACGCGTATGAGAAGATCGCCCACAGACGTCGCGTGCACGGCCACGTGGTCGACGGCGGCGATGCGGACCTCACTATGCAACAATAGTCGGTGGGCTGGAAGCAGGGGCGCGAACGAACGCGGAGGGGTCTGTCACAGCGAGGCGCAAGACAGTGGTCGTCACGGTATCGATGTCTTCGACGGATGGACGCTGCAGGTGCCGGAGTGCGAGCACGCTCAGCTTGCGGATGGCCGGGAGCTTGTCGTGGGCCCGGCGCAGCATGGCCTTGGTCACATCCGGCCGCACGGCGTCCCTACACGTTGATGTCAGCGAGGCATGCGGCAGCGGCGCACGTGATGGTCGAGGCGGCTGAGATGAGGAGGCCCGTGAACTGCGTCGACCGCGCGCGGACACTTTTGTCCTCGGCCTCTGAGCCACGAATCGCAAAACGAAGCATGCGCTCGTGGTCCTCGGTAGAATACTTCACAGCGCTTACGACTTCAAGGAGGCGGTCAATGTCCGCGGCCACACGGCCGCGACGATCGTCCTTGAAGGGCCGAACCAGTGCAAGCTGCACCGCGGGCACAAACGCGTCAGCACCACCATCATACAGATCCTGGAGGCTTGCAAGGTGCTTGGCTCGAAGAAAGCCGCCATCGTGCTCTGGCGCGTCCTCGACGATAGCGCCTAAGATCTCATGGAGCTCCTCCCGGATGTCGCTGCCCTCCGCTCCTGCCATGCTCGTGAAGTTTTGAACATTTAAACACATACTGTATAAAACTCTTCTCGTTTAAAACACAACATTGGCACATGGGGCGTTGGGCAGGCGGCTGGGCGGCGTGAGTGGCGACCGCAGGAGGCACGCACCTGTCGCTGTCGCTGTCGCTGGCAGCGCGCCGACGACTTGCGCGTTTCTGGATGCTCTTCTTCTACTCGGCCTGCGCGAGCTCCTCTTTGCGGGCGGCAGCAGCGGCCAAGATCTAAGCCTGCGTCAGCGTTCCTGAACCGCCGCCGACGTACCCAATCGCTCGTCGCGTCTGTGAGCGCGTACGTGGTCGCGCCAAACACTGCCGCCATCTTGGCGCGAAATGCCCCCGCCTCCGGCATGAGCTGGCACACCTCGTCGAAGAGCACGAAGAGCAGCGCCATCTCGTCCGGCTCCGCTACCTCTTTCGCGTCACCGGCTACCTGCGTCTCGTCCCCGGGCGCGTCAGTCGCCTTCTCCGGCGCCTTTTCTGTTGTCGGTGGGGCAATGTCCTCACCGTCCATGGGTTCGTCCGTAGACTCCATCAGTTCTGTTGTCGGTGCGTCGGTGGCATGGGCGTCGGCGGTGTCGTTGGCCATGGTTGTGGCGCCGTCTTCGGGGACCGTGGCCTTGGTGCGAATGGGCGCGTCGTCGTCGGAGGCGGTGACCGTCCACTTGAGCTCGTGGAGCAGCGTCCACCACTGGTTCAAGAAGCCGAGCTTGTCCTTCTTGGTGACGACGTGTTTGACCTCGTACAGCGCGAGCATCTCGACACACACCCAGCGCGCCACGCGATTGTGATGGTTTTTTTGATACCGCCCCTCGCGCCTACGCCGCATGAACTCCGCAACTCCGATCAAGGCGTATCCTACGGCGGGTGGTCCAGCAAAGCCAGCAAGTAGGCCGCTGCCTCGGTGAAAGCCATGGGACATACGATGCTTTGTCTACTAATGGAGGGCATGTTGCAAGCTCTCGACACAGGCGGTGTTCGAATCGGTACTTGTACCGTTCACACCAGCTTTGGGCTGTTGTTGGCGCCACTCCCGTCACCCATTTGGTTGCTTCCGAAAGGGATCCTTTTGAAAAATGGAGTGCAGCTCTAAGATCGAACCCCGAGTCCGATGCGAGATCCCTGGGATAAATCTATACTGGAGCTATGTACGGCTTAGATGCTTCCTCCTGTCTTGCAGTTGACGGCGACCTCGAACGACGGCGACTGCATGCAGTATAGTTGTTCAAGTTTTCGTTCATTTCTCCATCAGCTGTCGAATAGAAAGCCTGGAATGCTCGTGTGCTGTCGCTTTGAAGTACCGATGCCATCGCAGTCAGCGCGCATGCCAGTGCTCACACTCAGTGGCCAGTTCCCGGCCATCACACCGACCCAACGTTCGAATAATGCGGGACGCTCTTCGTTGACTCCGACGTAATTGTTCGCTGCGAGTGCTGGAATCGGCGCCAAGCTTTGCTTCCTACAGCGTCACCTGAACCTGTGGCGAAAGAAAACGAAAACTTGCTTGGCCACCCCCCTCAAAGTCCCCGTTAGAGTTCACATCAATTCCAGTGTTCGCGCCGATTGTAGCTCCATCGACAATGCGTCGATGCTACCACCCGAGTCGCCAAACCCGACTGTGCGACTGGCTTTCTTGAGGCACGAACTGCGCTCAACTACGGGTAGCCGTAAACCTTTGACGCGGACTGTAGTTGACAGTATATTGAACCGATCACGTCACTAAATGTACCGGCGCCGTCGATACTGGCGGCCCGCGCGAGCCCCCAACTAGCCGCCCAAGCTCCATCGCTTCCAGTTCCGCAACATTGTCTGTTACCGACAAAACATCTACGGCTGCCCGTGGATTTTTATTCATCGGACGCTGCTGTAGCCCACGCTGCCACATTCTTCCGCCCTAACTACATCTTGCCCAAATACTCGGACTTCGTCTACCGCATCGTGATCGGCGCTGTACCCGTAGAGACCGCGAATTTTGTGAGCGGACAAGTGTGAGAATTGCGCATGTGGTAACATCGTGTTCGCCGAACCCTGGGCCTCCGTAGGATGCTGGGATGGGGTCCAAATGAATTACAAAGTTGTTATCTCTACTGGTCACAGCCTGCCTAGTCTGGAGCAAGCACTGCTTGTCTGTGAGGGGCTTAGGGGATTAGAGGTCCCCAGCCAGTAGTTTTATTTATACTAATCTATGGCCACCAGCTACTGTAGTAGACGTGCAAACCCAATTCACTTCGCAATTGTTCAAGGAGTAGCGGCCTTCTTTTGCTTTGTTCGGTCTCTCGCGGGACCAGCTACATTAGCTTTCATAATTTAATGCTGACATACTAGTAGAGGTTTTGCATATTCAAACACAGTTTAAACTCGTGCTATTTACGAAGCTTGAGCGGCTCTTGAAGGCCACGGACTTGTTGGCCAAGTCAATTCACAAGGGAAATTATTTTTTGTCGTTAAGTACAATGGCATTGAAGGTGTTGTCCACTCAGGCTCTATAGCGAACGCACCGTGGCCTTTACGAATAGGATTTTGGGCAGTGCTTGTTTCCCGTTCCCGTTACGATAACTGTGGGGGCGCTTTGCAGAAGGATTTAACTGCGTCGTAAAACGAACGTCTTAAAAACCGTCGACGGCAACTGCACCCTAGTGGGAAAGGCTGCAGCTTCACTGAATCTCACGCTTCAATCCTCATGACCAGAGCGTACCTCCTTGTGCTCGTGGCGGTCACCATGGCCTCCGATCCGATCAAGATAAATGGTTGGTACCCCTGCAGCACCCGTACCTTTTCAAAGCCGACGCCGGCCAGGAAAGCACCAGAAGCGGACATTTCGCCGTTCGCGGCGACATCGTTCTCACCCGAGTCTAATATCTGGCGAGCACTTCTTCAACCGTTTGATTCAACTTTGGGGCAAGTGCTCCCATCGGTCGCTACATCGACGGCCGTCGTCGAATGTGCTGAGTTCATCCTACCACTGTGTCACAGCGGCGTCTGCAACCTGAACGGTTCAATTCCCGTATTTGTTAAGCGCATGCGCGCGTCGAAACCATCAGCATTAGCGAAAGCTCTATGGTTTCTTCAAGGCGGCCCCGGCGCGTCGTCCGTCGCAAGTAAGTCTAGTGGGCGATGGCATGAATAATTTGGAGCAGTGGAGTCGCACATGACAACGTTGTACAAACTGCTCGACGGCAGCGCGGACATGTATACAATGGATCATCGCGGAACCGGGCGCAGCCACCGATTGTCGTGCACGGCATCGCAAATCGAGACTTCCGGCAGTCCGACCAATGGCCGCGTGACGAATGCAGCGCTCTCCACATGCATCCAAGACATAAATATCCAAATCGGTGGAGCCGATTGTATGTGGAAATCGTCACCAATCCCTTGCGACTCAGTATCCGAGTAGCAACAGCGCTGCGGTCGTTCTCAACGACTAGTGCTGCAAAGGACTTGTCGGCTATCATCTCCAGCTTGGAAAATCCAAGCGTATTCGTCTACGGTGTGAGCTATGGCACATACCTCGTCGAGCGACTCATGCAGCTCGCCAACCCAACCATCAAGGGCTATCTACTCGACGGTGTCGTTGCTCAGTCTGGCAGCAAGGAAAAGAAATTTACATACTTTAACGACTGGGACGCCAACGTTGATCAAGTTGGTGCGTCAAACTACATGTGTCCTGAGCCAAAACGCTCACATCGCTTTCCAGCGCACAGATTCGTCGATTTGTGCACCAAGGACCCGTTCTGCAGCAGCAAATTTCAATTAGCAGGTCGCGTTCTCTGGGTCAAAGTATAACTCTAATGGCCTAAAGCAGATCTCAAGACGACGATGGGGAAACTATATGAACGGCTGGATAATGCGCCGCAGTCGACCAACTGTGGACAGTTTTTGCCGGCCACGTCGTTCAAGACGCCGTCGGCCGTGCTGAGAGGCTTATTTTCTGATCTTTTGCAAAGCCAAACGATGCGCTCTTTTATCCCCGTGCGCTTTGCTGAAATTTAGCATCCTTTTCTAATACTTGTTAGGCGCTGGTGTATCGTTTCCAACGCTGCAACGACGACGACGTGATTGCCATCTCCAATTTTCTGACAAAAACACAAATCAAGTACGCTTCTGCGGGTTGCATGGCGCCATATTCAATATGAGGCGTAGAGATACCACCGTTCACGAGTCGGATGCTTTGGCTTCAACCATGCTGCACAAACTCATTGTCGTCTCGGAGCTTTGGCGCACCCCAACCGAGTCCTACAACGATCTCAAGGCTGCATTCATGCAGACACTTGTTGGGAGTAACATTGCCCCTGTGGTGCATACCTACTGCATCGCAAGCGGCGGCTCCGACCCGAATTGCGCCGAGGAGATACCGTTGCAGAATGACTACAAGCTTCAGTATCCGCGAGATGCATTTTACGATGCGCCAATATCGATCCCGAACGGCTCTAGCGCCCTTCTTCTCAGTGGGTTACTGGACCCCCAGACTGTATCCAAGTACGCTCGATACCAGTACGACAGCTTTATCGGATCCGCGAAGCGCCTCATAGAGTTCAACTACTCGGTACATGCGACCATCGCAAATACGCACGTGATGGCCAAGGTGCGTCGGCTTGAATCACCAACGCAGGGTACTCATGCCTGAGAAGGGCGCGGAACCTTGTGGTGCACAGCTCGTGGCTTCGTTTGTTCAAGTGGATGGTGATGTCACACTGCTGAACACGAGCTGCGTGGCCGAAGTGGCGCCGATGACGTTTCAGATTCCGACAACCACAGCAACAAACATGCTCGCCACGACCGACATTTACGACGGCAAACCAACCGAGATGTTCAATAAGTCATCGACAGGGCAGCCAATGGATGAAGCATCGAGCAGAGGTGACTTCGTCTCCGCCGGCTATCGCGTGGCAACAATTGTGGGCTTTGCGCTCTCTGGTGTGCTGGCGGTCGCGCTCGTTGTTGTCCTGCGGCGGCAACAACTGCGTACTGCAGACAACCACGCGGCATATGTTGAACCAGTAGTGTGAACATGTTAAAACGCTCTAAAGTTTAATTTAAATCACTGCCTGGTTATTTCCAGCACGTTGGCGCACCCGAAGAGGTCAACCAAGTTTACCGGCCTTCACAGAAAGATCGTCAGGGTACTTGAGATGTGAACTACTTCACTGAAGCGGCCACTGTAAATTTAAAGCTCCACATCTCGATCGAGGTCATTGCCATACAGTGAATTGGCGCCCAACGCAACGCACAATGGGTGTAGCCTGACGACTGACATTCCAAACCATCGCGAGGCAATGATAACGTATTGCTAGGATACCTTAAAGCACTAACAAAGTTGAGCGCTTCCATTTTTCGGAACGCACAAGTCCCAGTTTATCAAGCGGGCGAGCAAGGGAATGCGTTTGCTACAAATAATTGTTACTTTGCCACGGATATATATCCCTAAACTTCAACTAAATTGAGAAATCAAATTGTTTGTCGCGGCAGCGCCAACTGTCACTCGGGCGACAAAAACGGATGAAACTTGCGACGCCTGTTTAGTGTCAGTAAGGTACGATGCAGCGATTCTCGCGGGCGGTCCTTAGCACGCGGAAGTCAGCAGCCGACGATGCCACTCTCTTGGGTGACCGCAAAAAAAGCGATGCTCCCTCGGCCGACGACCTGGCAGCCGACATAGACCAAGGTATCGCATCGTGCGAGTCATAAACTAAGCCACCATAGTCGAGCTTGAGCTGGTGCAGGTCCTGCGCGAAAACGGTGTCTCCGAGATATGCAAGACGATTAAGAGCGAAATCAACACGATCTGGGCCGTGCAGACCGGGTTTAAGACCCTCGCGAGCGTCGGCCACTTTTACTTTTCTTGCGGCGAGCAAGTTTTCACGGTAGCTGCCTCGGGACGCTTTTGAAACCTGAGCTTCGCAGGTCACCCCGTCCGACGGATTCTACGATTCGGATGGCATTGTGCTCGCCCTCTTCGCGCTCCGACAGTTTCCCCACCACCCAGCGCTGCTCTGCCCCGTCCTCGATGCCATCAGCATCTATGCCAAACTGGACGGTTGAACCTTTCGCCGCGCGCATCTTATTTCTTACGTAGTGGAACGGGCCCTTGCGTTTTGCGCCGTCGACGATGGCACGCAGCTCATCATGAACTGCGTACGGAACCACAGCGACAAGCCGGAGGTCATCTGCATGGCACTTGACGCCTTGGGCAGTCTAATTCTCAACGGTACCTACCTCATTGGCTCGAGCTTAGCTGCTCGGGTGTAGACGACCTGCGAACGCACATTGCAACCGCCGCACTGGTGGAGGAGCTGCAGGCGCTCTTGCACCGGTACAAGTCAAGTCTAAACCTTGCGCGTGCCTTCTTGTATCCCTTGAGCAACTTGGTCGTACTCCGTGGGGCGGCTATGCCCCGCGCGCAACTGAGTCTCCGGGCGTAGGGGAGCTCGGGCAGCACTTTGTCGAGCACAATGGCATTCCCACGGTGCTGCACGCGCTACAAATGCACAAGGACGATGCCCAGACAACGTGGTACGCGCTTGCTCTGCTGAATGCATTGGCTACGGACAGTACTGCCACTCGGGTCTTAGTGCCGCTCAGAGATGGGTAGGTTACCACACTTCTATCATGGCCACTGTGCACGAAAGCCGCGGCGTCCGCATGATCGCGCGCGCCATTGCCAAGCACGTCGATGTCGAGGAGATCACCCTTGAAGGCTTCCAACTGCTTGAATGCATTGCCATTGTCCCCGACTGCTTTCGCGTCATCAATCAAAACCATGTGCTCGACCTCGCGTACCGCGCAGTGGCGCTGTACAAAGGTAGTGACCGCCCTTCGAAGCGCTGTGACCGTGTTCCATAGGTCCGCAGTACGCGCACACGCGGCTCGAGCTCGCGCAGCGCATCACCACGTTTCAAAAGTGCGCCATCCAAGACGGCCACGTTTACGCCATGCACGAGGGCGTCACTCACGGCGACTCGGTGCTTTACACGGTGTTTCTTCTGTTCGTGGCTTTGTATGCAGCCTTGTCGCCCTACGGCCACGAGACGAACACGGCGCCGCTGGTGCAGCTGCTGCGCCTGCCGCCGCTAATGACGTCGGTGCCGCAGCTGTACACGTACCTCAGTGGCGCACCGTTCCAATCGACGCTCTTCCCAACAACGTGGTACAACGGTGAACCGCTCGACAACCCACGTCTTGTCGTTGGCAGTTTGTATCTTCTGGGTGCCGTGCAGGTGCGGCAGGTTCGCGCCACGAGCAATGGTAGGCAACAAGCCGTGCTGTACGAAACCAAGTTGTAGGATCGACGGCCGAGTTTGTAATGACGAGCCAGGCGCCGTTCGGCAACTGGTCGAGTGCTGCGGCGTCGCAGTCGGCGGCCATGGCTGTGCATGGCTACGACATCCCTGCCGGAGGGTACCTCACGACGCTACCACTCGACCCGCAGCTGGCTCCGGGGTGCGCGACAGCGGTTTGTGCATTGCAGCAGTGGGTGCAAGTTGGGTGGCTGGACGCCTCGACACGAGCGGTAGTGGTCGAGTGGAACCTCTACAACGTAGCCATGGATGCCGCCGTTGCGTTTCAGCTGGTGTTCGTCTTCGATGCTGCCAACGGCGCGATCTATTCATCTGTGACGGCTCAGTCAGTACTCTTCAACCCATACCAAGGCCTCTTTCTCGTGTCCGGCCTGTTTTACCTTGAGTTGGCGCTAGTGGGCTTCACCCTACATGCCTTGTACACCGTTGTCGCCAAAGTGCGCCGGTACCGCCAGTACTACTTTTACATCCCCAGCCACGTGTTCGACTTGGTGCTTGTTGTACTATGGCTCGCGATGTGGGGCTCGCGACTGCGGTTTCTGGCCTTGACAACGTACAGCCTTTCTGTGCAACTCGCTGGTTCTAGCTTCGTCTCTCTCCAAGGTATGCAAAACAGATTCCGAGAATGACGCGCTGCAACATGTTCCTATAGAAGTTGCTGCTGTGGCTAAGCAAGAGCGCGTTCTGTTCGGCTGCATCTCGCTTCTCATGTGGCTTAACTGGGTGCGGTATCTGGCATTGAAGAAGTTACGGTACCTTCTCTGTGTCCTTGATGTACGCCAGCACATAGCTCTTTTTTACACGACTAATTTTTTCGGCAGGCATCGATGGCTGCTATCGCCAGCTATGGCGTCTATGCCTCGATAGTTGTTCTGGGACTTGCTCACTTTCGATACACGTCCACCTCGTCGCCTTCGTTGTGGGCGTCAATTGCCGAAGTTTTGAAGAATCTTGTGTACCAAGACAGCAGCGCGGTTCTATCGGCGCGCGATCCTCACCCACTGTGGACTGATGTGCTTTATCTTGTGATCGTCAATTGTTTTACTGTACCGTGGGCACTGGTACATTATGGCGTGGAAAACATGCTGACATCGTCAATCTTAGATGGCTTTGGCCCCCCATTTGCGCGCGGGCTACGCTACGTCAGCTCGAGAGCCTGAAAAGGCAGTCGAGCCACCCAAGCGCAGCCTTGCCAAGTCGAAGCGCAGCTTTAAGCGCACCATGACAGCGTTCACCAAAGATCTCAAGGTTATGTTGGAGCAGCGTCAACTCACAATCCGTAAGCATGCTTTCGCGCCTTGGGAACAGTCAGACGCAAGTTGGAACGAGCGAGCCGCGCCCTTGGAGCAACATGTACGGCCCTTGACGGCCCCAGAAATGCTCACCAAGCTGCGTCGCCTTGTGGACGCCGTCATCGCCGACACTGCGGTGATGGATGCCAGCACGGGAGGGCTCGTTTCGAGACTTGAGCACGCCCATCACGTGCTCCGATCGCATTTCGGTTTGCCTGACAAGCCACGGATCCATACAAACCCGGTGATGTTGAGCCAGCTCAAGTCACCACCCGAATCTTACGTGTATCGGCGCCGAAGTTCTGGGAAAGATACCCGGGAGGCAAGCGCCTAAGGTCAGAGCTCTATTCAACAGAGATTGTGCGTATGAGAAAGATTGTAGTGTTTTTGGACATCGCATCATATTGACAACGCCACGAGCTCGACGATTCATGCTGGTTGCACTTGACCACTTGTTGCATTGCGCTCTGAGCATGCCTAGGCTGTCGCATCGGTTGGATGGCATATCCTTGCTATCAGTCAGCAACGGAATGAAATGAGGCACCAAGATTCATTGGCCAAACTCCTCACGACGAACGACATGAACGAAAGCAGGCAGTTAACGCAAAGCTGTTGTACAGCACAACGAACATTAGCAAATTGGCGGCCTGCAGTGGATTCGCACTTGTCTTAGAGTCGTTCGAAGTACGTCAAAGGTCGACAACGTTGGCGTAACGAGGCTGGCCGCTCGACTGGTTCCTTTTGGCAATAAAGTGACGTGTTGCCGAAGTTTAGCTAACGTCAAAGTGCTTGCCAAAGTTGACGCGGCTGCCACACGCCTTGGGCGGCTGATTCCGCAAACAACTTGAACAGAACACATCAAGTGGCGCATGGGGTACAATGTGTTTGGGCACGTATGTGGCCACACCAGCAGCGAAGGGTGCTTATCGAACAAGAAGCCGCAGTCCCTGCCGACTCCCAAGAAGTGAAGTTATATACCACCAACACACGCCTCGTTCGGGTAGCGCAATGGGCTTACGGAAGCTACGACGATTGGTGCATGTGCTGCGATATTGTGTACGCCACTTGAACGGCGGTGGGCCGAAAGTCCGACGCCCACGTCAAGCACGCCAAAGCCAGCGTGCGCACCCATGGCGGACACGACTCGGAAGGAATCGCCGGCTGCACGGTGCCTTGGATGACGCGGCTGATGATCGCGGTGTCTGCGAGCGGCGCGCCTGTTGTCGTCATGCATCGAACCATATCGCAACCCGTGGCAACGCACCTTTCTCATTGCGAAGGTTGTAGTACGGTGTATCGTGCGTCGCGAGCTCCGACAGGAGCACACCAAACGAGTATACATCCACCGCTGTCGTATAGTTGCTGTCCTGGAGAATCTCGGGCGCCTACGCTCCCCTCAGATACACAGCGAGACACATAACGTGCCATCCAGCGGTAGGTGCCGACGCCTACCGTCATGGTCGCCGTGGAGATTTCGCGGGAAACACCAAAGTCCGTAAGCTTCGTTCCCTGCAGCATTGTGATTGTGGGCCCAGGTGAGGCATGAGTCGATGCACCTTCTTTGAGTCCAGCAGAACGTTACGTGACTTGAGGTCGCGGTGAATGATGTCGAGCGAGTGCAGGTACACGAGACCCTCAGCGATAGCCAGCATCGACTCGATCTTCTTACTCCACGGAAACGTTGCTACGTCTTGGCCGAGGCACGTCGGCTTGGTGGCATCGAGGACGCTCTTGAGGTCGCCGCAGTCCATCCACTCGAGCACCATCTGCAGCTCTGACGGAATGCGCCAGCTCGCCCCCAGTGTGCGTGCTATGTAAGGACTGTCCATCCTACACAAGCTGTCTTCGCCGGAGTTCAAGGCATCGCGGGTGGTACTTGGACGAGAGCTTGATTTCCTCGACGAGCTGCGCAATGGTGGTGTTTGTTGCCTTGCCTGGTAGCAAACACTTGATGGCGACGGGCTGGCCTGTGCTCATGGTTAGTACAGCACACGTGCTAATTATCGCACCTCGGTACGCCCCCAGCCACACATGACCGTACGAGCCTTCGGCGACAAACTTGGTCATTTCGAGCGCCATGTCGTCGAGGCGCAGCAGCGCGAGACCCTACGAGACCGTTGAGACTCTCACTCGGCAGCGGCAGCGGTGGCAACGTCGATGTCGATTTGTGCTTGTCCGGCGGACGACGCCGTCGCGTCCGGCGTCGATGCCGCACGGTATGAATCCGATCTAGGCGTCCAAGTCATTTGTTGCCTCGAAGATATTGTTCGATTACAATGCCTTCGGCTTTCGTCGCTTGAGGTAGACGAACAGGAAGAATGCCAGCAGCACAACGGCGCCGGCGACGACGCCGATAATGACCCCAACGCTGGGCGACGACGCACCCAGGGATGCGTCGTTGGCGTCGCTCGAGGCGCCTTTCGCGTTGGAGTCGGGTTTGAGTGCTGCTCCCGGTCGATCTGACCCAGTGCCATTGTTCGCAGCACTCGGGGACGGAGTCGCCGTTGGGCTTGGCGGGAAATATTCGTTGGTTGTTTTGTTTTGGAAGAGCTCCAAGGCGACGTTTGGGGTTTGAGAAGGCGATGTGCTCGTGCTTGTGGGATTGTTCGGGTCCAGGAGTCCAGGGCTTAAAGTTGCTCCTGTCATGGTCGGTTGGGTCTCCTCGTGATATGTCAGCACACACCAGGAGAAGTCGTAAAAGGAGCAGGGCCTGGAGCTGGTGTTGGTACCTCTGTGGGCTTGGGACCAGGATTCACCGATGGTGGTGTCGTCTCTAGTTCATTGCCATTACAGCGAAAACGCAAGACGATACGCACCAGTCATGACGCAAATGTGGTAACTCTTGAGCGGCATGATCTTGTTGGGGGCGACACAAGAAGTGCTTACGTCGATACTGCCGACTGTGAAATCTTGTGCCTTCTCCAGGCTCAATCGCGTTGCGTCGGATACAAGAAAGGTCGTCACAGCGGCGTTGCCGAGGTGGCTAAACAGTTGTCAATAAGGCACCAGCAAAGGGGAAGAACGTACAATGCCTGGATCTTAGGGCTCACGACGATATTGGCTATTTTGGTGATTGGATTGCCAAAAAATGACCTAAGAATATTGTCGGTAGTTGGGTCGTCAAGGTGAAATCAGTAGACGGACACGTGGGTTGTGCTACCAAAATTGACGTTGACGATGCTGGTGAGCGCTGGGTCCCTCTCGACAACGCTACAAATGGTGGCATTGGTGATCCTTCGCAACGATACGCACAATGCAAGGAGCTGGTTGAAAGGGATGGTAGAGGGGATGGATTTAATCCCGCAGCTGGTGAGGACCCTAAGAGTCGCCTTTTTAGACATGGTCCAAATATTGTTATTTGAACAGCATTTCGAGGCTCCGAGGAAAAGCGGCACGAGATAGGTCAATGCCTGGGATAACGTAGAAAGAGCTATTGCAGTGGTGAGAAAGTTGGGTCAACGTGCGTCTCACAGCGCGGGAGTCGAGTATTTTGACAGATCGCCCACTGAACCGATGTTTGTTTTGCTGAAAGATCTAGTCAGTGACCGATATGAACAACTTGTGCGAGTTGTGTGGCTACACTTGGTATGTGGCTCCAGGCGGTAGTTGGGCGATATGCGCGGCCGGGTCTATGCGTAGCAGCTCTGGCGTGATTATTGTTAAACAAATACCTTTGGCAGAGAAGCTGCCAGTGTCGAAGTTTGCTATGGTGTAGCCTCGGATTTGCTATTTCAAAGCTTTAGTCGAAAGCCAAAGCAAAAGAGAACCTTGCAGTTGCTGTCGACGATGCAGTAAACGTAGCCTGTGTCGCACCAATCGGCCGTGTATGTCGAGGTGAATGCTTGGTACGGACAAGCCCAGGATGAAGCTGAAAGCCGAAGGAGCACGGCCTGGGCAAGATGACGTTAGTGCAGCATTTCCAAGTAAGTCAGTCTACGATGGCTGCCGACCAAAGTCGCATCTCGGGCGAGACAGAAAACGGCGAGTGCTTCTGTAGTAGTTGTACCATTACACTGCCAGAAAACGCCACCTTTCAGCAGCATTTCTGATCTGGTAGCAACGCTCTAAAACATCCATGCAGGGCAGGTGTGAATGGAATATTTCACTCACGTTGACTCGCATGATATCACTGTGCGAAGCCGTGAAGTTCGGGCAACTCGGATCATTTCACCCAAGGGCCTGAAGCGGTTTTAGACCCCCAGTCGTTTTTCACACCATTGATGTGTTGCAATGGTTTGATCATAGCTCACACATGTCAAGGCCGAGCGGCAACAGGCCGCAACAGGTTGTTTTCCATTTTTGTAGCTGCCTGTACTGATGCCACAAATGCATTGTTGGGGAACCAGTCCTTGCTCAACGATGTGGACGGCACTTGGAAAGCAATCTTGAGGGAAGCGAATGAAAAAACGAAGTTGGCACGGTGGAGATAATGGAAAACTGTCCGTCCCACATGCGTTCAACAGCGTGCCTGATGGGCGACCATGTCAACCGTCGACATCGATTGTGCGGTGCTGGTGTGTTTCCAACATGATAATCGACTCCTGCGCTCGGACTGCAAGGTCTTCGATCGCAAGCACTCTCTCCCTGTGTCACACTCTTGTTTTTGCTGTCTATGCAAATAGAATCAGAATCCCCTGTGTTGCGGTTGTGATTAGGTAACGAGCATTGTGCCAGAGTTTACAGAATCATGACAATCGTGATGCACATGTTCAGGCCTGGGCCAATACGAATTTTCGACATGGCCACAGCACTTGGATGGCACTTACTCCCAAATGCTAATTGTCGGCACATTAGACATGCATACCAATTGAGTCTTATATGCAATGTGCACTAGCTTTCTTTTATCACACTAGACAGCGCAACTAGCACAATGCTTCACCAGCGTAGTCCACAACATGGGCGATGGTTTGAGCGAGGGCTTCGCTACGAAAAGGGAGACCTGGAGCACAGTCGTGGCCTTGGCCTTGCCGGCAGTCTTGAACACGAGCGTGCTCGCTTATCTGCCGCCTGACTTTTCACACACCTCAGGAGTGACACGAAAACCAGAACTCTGTCAATCGTCGAATTTCACGAAATCCAAGATGCTGGGCGCACGGATGCCAATTTACAGTTGCTTACGGGGACTGCGGCAGCTGTCAGTGGCGGCTCGAGCCTACACATGATGTGCGACGAATCATGGCAGGAAGGCTTGATGGTGTTTGTTATACATGAAGGGTTGCGAGATGCCCCTCGTTGCTACGATTTCTCTCGAAGGTGAGGACAGGTACGGCAGCTTTGACGCTGCACAGCGTGAATCCGACGCGTTCATCCTAATCTCGAACATATTTTTCATTGACGATATCTTCTGGATTAGTCTCTCGAGGTAGACGAAATAAGAACAGCCAGCAGCGCAACGGCTCTGAAGCGACACTGGCGATAGCTCGGGGCTTGCGATATCGGCGATGAAGCACTCTCGGATCCGTCCCTGACATCGCTCAGGGCACCTTTCCCGCTGACGTCCTATGACCTGCAGTGGATTCGCACTTGT
>JNBR01001642.1:0-11588 GCA_002081595.1 Achlya hypogyna | reverse complement strand
GCGATTAATTCGTCCAAATAAAAACAATTCGTCCATTTCGTCGTGCAATTCGTCCAATTAGCCCCCCAAACCGCCAAAATAAGTGGTTTCTACAATACCCTTATGCACACTGTGCAAGGATGTCGTTTTAGCGGTATTCAATATCCAGCAAAGTTATAACCGGTAATAACGCGTTACATATCCGTTATGAACCGTTATATCATATGGGCAACCTCATTGGCCGTTGAGCCACAATGCTCTGATTGGCCGAATGACGACGGCGGCAAGCTATGTTACTGGTCAAGTCGGACTTCGATGGAGTCATTGGTCTTTTCAGGTTGGAGAAGCGCAAGAACGAGACCTGGGTCCACTTTGCAACCAGGAGCACAGTGAGCCTCGCGAAGCTTTGTTAGTACCTACAGCGCAGACATTTGCCAATCGTCGTTGGTGCCCACAGCCTTGTGGGAGCCGGTATCTAGGGTCTACAGGGCTGATCTTTCCCTGCCATCATCGTGTTTCTGGTGGCATTCTCATCCCAACTTATATCCCTTGGAGAAAGTGTCAGTGTTGCGCAGGTTGTGGCTGGCGAGCCGAAGCTGCTCGCTTGAGGGCTAACACCAGTGTGGCCACCACAGGCTTTCAAGTCTGCGCCGTGCAGGTGCTGCTGTATGAAAACACGGACTACGACTAAGACTACATTCTTGCCATCAGCTTCGCAACAAAAACGGACTACGACTAAGACTACATTCTTGCCATCAGCTTCGCAACCGTTGTTTGTGTCGTCGGTTTGGTCGTCGACTAGACCACCACGGTGCAGCTCGACGAGAAGTGGGTGCGCTGGAGCTCGGTCTTATAACCACTAAAGATGACACTGCTCCTTTACACGACGACCTTCGTCCACGCCGACGCACCGGAGTGTTAGGAAGCGCAAGCCTACAACCCGCTGCGAAGCTACATTGCATGTTTCTAAAAGGACAACTAGTAGTAATTACGGACTTGACTAGTTTGTATGTTAGTAATCACTCCTAAATATTCTACATAGTATGAAGAACTCAATAAGCAGTATTGTAATATTTTCAATAACAGTGGGTCCAATAATTTAATGACCGGGACCAATTATTGACCAATAACCACGACTCATAACGTGTGGCCTCCAGAGCGGTGAGGTGGATGGCTTCGAGCCAGCCAAATGGTCCACCTGGTCCAAAATCGTTCACAACGCAATAGTCAATCACCGCATGAAGCTCCAGGAGCCCTTCGCCGCACAGCTGGCGGCTGTCCTTTACCGTGATCTCCATGAGAGCGAGATTGAGTACGAGGTCATCCCGGACGGACGAAAGAGGGCTATCCGACCGAAAGAGTGTCGCTTGTGTCCAGCCAGACCTATGGTCAACAGCAATGGCGGCAACTCGAACCTTGTGAGTCACCTCAAGTGCGAGCACGGCACGACGTATCTCCAAGCCTACCATGATCTCAACTGCAGCTCGACGTCTCCCATGAGCGACGTCGTCACGGTGACCATGAGCGAGACGGCCCTCAATGCTTATCGCTGGATTGACGGGATCGTGAAGGAGCAGCGTGAGCTTTCCTTCTGGGAGAAACCGATGACACGCAAGTATTCAAATCTCAGTCCGCTGTGCACGAAGCAGGTTAGAGAGAAAATTAAGAGCATTCTGCACGATCAGCCCTTCGGGTTGTTGTTCGACGCCTGGACAGAGGCAGGCATCCCCTACGTTGCTGTCATCGCTGTCACACGCCATCGGCTCGTGATCCAAGCAATGCCACAAAGTACTTGCTCTCCTTTGCCCCACTTCGCGACGAGACCAACCTCACTGCCGACGCTTTCGTTGAGCACTTCGACTTTGTGTTAGAGCGCTACAGTCTTGACTGCAAGCGCCTATGTTTTGTTGTGTGCGATCACGCTGCCGTCAATGGAAAATTCTCGCGCGATGTACAAGTGCCGATGATCGGCTGCGCAAGTCATCGACTCCAGCTCGCAATTGGCAAGATTATGGAGCCTGCGGAACCCTTGCTAGTGAAGGTCAACGAGCTAATGCGTCGGCTCGGGTCGCTCAAGAACCGCGCCTATCTGTACGACAACGACGCACCAATGCCAGTGCAGGGGAATGCCACACGGTGGAGTAGCACGTTCTCTATGGTCGAATGCTACTTTAAGCTGAAGGACAAAATTGATCGCAAGGATGTCGCGATCGCCGCTGTGTGTCCTTCGTCAACCGAAGAGCTAGATCTGGAAAAGCTTCTCCAGGATCTCAGGGACATCGAGAGTATCAGCAAGTGCCTCCAATGCGATACCGAGGACGAGTCCGGCTCCAAGCCCACGCCATATACGACGAAGCAAAAACCCATGCCAAATGCACCAACCTTGGCACAAGTGCGGGTGCTGTTCGATGGAGTGATCAAGCGGTTTCCGGCTGCGAAGCAACACTTAGTCGCAAGAATTGATTCAAGTGTATCTCGCACTGGTGTTGTCAAGTCTGCCGACTTCGAAAACGGCATTGTCAAGGTGCTAACCGGCCGCGAGTCGAAGTTGACAACCATGGAGGAAGAAGGGCTTGTTCGACTACGCCGAGAATCCAGCGAGGAGCAAGAGCCGGATGCGCCTTTGTCCTTTGCAGCTCGACTCCTCCATGATGTCTCAACGAGCAAGTCGTCGAAGTACATGGAGTTGAGCTGGATTCCGGCAACGTCCAATGAAGTTGAGCGCCTTTTCTCACGCGCAGGATGTGTCCTGACAGATCGTCGTCAAGCCATGTATTCCATGACACTGGAAGTGCTCATATTCCTCGACTACAACGACACTCTCTGGGATCCGTACGTCGTTTCTCAAGCCATTGCAAAGCCATCAACCAACAAAAGACAGCGGGTTCTGTAGGACAGCGGAGTTATTGGTTATTTTAGTTGTTATTGACATCTAATTTATTGGCGCTTTTTTGAAAGGGCAATAACTTATTAGTGATATTGTTCCGAACACTGCTTCATACTAACTGGTGTGCTGCGTCTACGGCTAGAGAAATGACCCCTGCATTCTCACACGGAGCTACTTGTTGGCGTGGTTCACCGCATCTTTGCGTTCTCTACACCTGGATGTCACTGAGCCCGCTCTCGTGCAGCGCCTCGTGGCATACAGCTTCAAGACATTGGACCACAAGACCCGGGGCGCGTTAGTAGGTTATCTGAAGATATTAGAGAGTCAGAGAGTAATGAATTGACGCAGCGCTTGGCGGACATTACCAGGTTGCCAGGTCCTTGCTTTTCTCGAGAATCATCCGCGTGATCTTGTCCACGATCTTGATAACCAACAGCCTCATCATGAGGCAGTTGGCCTTATGCGCGATCTTGAGCAGTCCCGACTAGCACATTGAGGCTGCATGCATCCCACGATTGGTGTCTGTCGTCTAGCCGGGTGCAGTGGGCTGTTTGAAGTGACGCTTGGTGCAGCAGCATGCATGAGATTTGGATGACCACTGTCATGTTAAGTTGTTGGATTTGTTGTGTCGTTATAGCATAGTTATTTATGCGTTATCGTTATAACGTTATGGTGGTGTAACAGTTACTTCCGCATCCTTGGCACCGGGTAACGCCATGCAGTCACTTCATCAGCTTGACGACTGGGCTAGTTCGTGCGAATATCGTCATTCACTTCGCTTCAACCAATAGCATTCAAGTCTGCTCTTTCACGGACCAATCAAACTAAATCGTACGCCAATTGGTCGAAGCCAGCGCTTTGACGCTCTGACAGGCAGGAAGTGCAAACGGCAATGTCCGCGTCGGCTCCTGCCCGAGCCATGGGCGACGTCTAGTCACTATTTTTGAAATTAATTCGTTCTGCAGCAATGGATCTCAATAAGGTCTTGGCTCCCGCACGTCGCATGCTCTCCGAGCACGAGAAGGCGACCCTATTCCACTACCTCCTTGGAACGTCTGTCGATGGTGTGCTCCCCGAGGGCGTGCTCAAACTCAAGACCACCGTGCTGCAAGTAGACGTTCGCGTCGTCTACCGCATGTGGAAGTACGGTTGCCAGGAGGTGTCTGCAGGCGTGCGACTGAAGTTTACGGCGCACCGTTGCGGGCGTCCACCGATGCAGCGCGGCGCTATCATCCACGCTATCGAGCGCTTAGCGCCGTCTCGTCGCCGCAGCCTGCGGGCTTTCGCTCATAAAACAGGAATCGGCTACGGCGTTCTCTACCGCATAAAACCTCTCTCGCCCTTAAGGGCTGAACTAGTGCGGTGCGGCTGCAGCTGTCTGCGGCCCACTGTGCAGCACGCCTGCATTCTTGCGGTTGTTCGTGGGCGACGACAACGATTTTGATTCGATGTACAATGTGGTACATTTAGATGAAAAGTTGTTTGCCCTTCGCGAGAAAAACAAAAAATATACCTGCCGGCTCACGAAGAGGTGCCGCACCGCACGACCCGTCACAAAAGTCACATCGTCCGCGTGAAGTTTCTGTGTGCTGTAGCTCGTCCACGACACAATTTTGATCGACGAGTACGTTGCGTGCTGTAACGATTTCGTTTCTCATGTGGACCTTTTGTTAGATCGGTATATGGCCCATTCTTGACCGCACTCCTGCGGCACGTAGCTCGCGCAACTGGCCGCGTGGCACGCTGATCGCAAAGCCGAAGAATGATAACCGCGACGTATACGCATCGATGCTCGTGGTCTACGTCCTATCTGCCATACGGAATGGATGGCCAACTGGCACGGGACGCGTCGTGCTGCAGCACGACAATGCCACCCCGCACCGCGTGGCCGACTCCCCTTCTGTCTCGGCGGCGCTCGTCCAGGGCGAATGGTCGATGGAGCTGCGGCTGCAGCCACCAAACAGCCCGGACATGAACGTCCTTGACCTTGGCCTGTTTCGCGCGATGGAGTGTGCACACTACCAACACGACGCGAAGGACATTGACGGCTTCATCGCGAGCGTGCTCGCGAGCTTAGATGGTCTACACGAGCACGTACTGGATAACAACTTCCATACATTACAGGCTGTTATGGAAAGGATCATCGAGTCCGGCAGGGGCAACAACTTAAAAATTCCCCACTCCAACAAGGCCCGCCTCCGGCGCCAGAGTCGTCTCACATCGTTGCGTACGTGCTCGACCGCGGCTTTGGCGGCGTGCGACCGCAACTTGACTTCTAGCACCGCTTAGAGTAGCCTTTCGTGCTGCTGCTCATTCCAATGTTTCTTAATAATCTTTTCTCGGGGATTGATTGGCTGGTACCTAACTGCCATAGTTCTGGATCACGGACCAGAAGCCGAGTGCCTTGATTTCTGGACCGGAGGTGGTATAAGTCAAGGTATCGAAGGTTGAACAAAATCATTCGTGGCTAATTTTATTACTTGCTATTTGTATGCACCCGACGACATGGCACGTGCATTCCCAGGGTCAGATTGACGAAGAATTATTCCAGCACACGGTTTTCTAAGGGCTCCTTTTGGTAAGCACCGATTCCCACAGGGCGGTAGCGCACGCCAGAAGAGATCCACCAGGCATTTGTGGCCAACAAAGAGCGTCATGGTCGATGTTAAGCCGTGAAAAACGTGCCTGAAAGTAGGAAAATCGTTCTAACAGTTCGCGAAAGCATCGAGTGACCTTTTTACCAATTCTCAAGTTTGGCCCCAGCTGCATATATGAAAGTTTGTATACCCATGTATTCGGCCACGCAGAGTCCGAATTTGCTGGCTACACGACCCAACAATCGATATCTCCTGGGATAAATTCGAAGCAGTGAAAGTGACCCCAATTGCATCGTTAGACTCAATATCCCGTGGCATTCGATATCCTGATGCAAACACGCGTATTCTCTCTCACAGGAACGCCCAGTGTCTGTATCACTGCGGGAATCGATAATTATTCGATTACAAATGACTCGTCCGGTGTTGCCAGGAATAGATCAAGAATGGCGCCCATCACCAAAGAGCGCTGCGACGAGATCAGCGCCTTCTACAAGCGCGAGCGCTCTCGCACACTCTCGAGAGCCGAGCGTCTTTTGATCGTCCGGCTTCAAGCGTACTACCGTGCCGAGGGCGTAGCAGATGCCACTGCTTTAATCGCACGCATAATCGACCGGAGCCTTGGCGTCGTTCAACGTGTGTGGCGCAAGTTCGAGACCTCTGGTGTCGTTGCAGAGGCTACAGTAGCAGGCAACCGGACAAACCACGCAACTCGCGTCCCAACTACGAAGCTAGTCCGCGATCTAGTGTAATCTTTTGTTCGGGGACATCGCCTCACTCGCACACGGGTTGTGGCCAAAGATGTGCTCGCTCTGTTGCAGCACCATGGTCACGTGACGGTCAACTCAAGCGATCGAAAGGCGATGGCGACGTGTCTCCGTTCAGTTCAGAACTACCTTTCACGTAGCGGCTTTAAGCGCGGTGTCCGCAAGGGCGTCAAGTCCTTTGCGCTGACTAACGCCGTGGCTTTGGCTAGAGATAAGTACATTCAATACATAGCAGTCGTGCTCGGGGGCTCGGGGGCTCGGACTCCCGGCCGGTTGTATACCTTGATGAATCATATATTCATCACCACTACGCCCGCCACAATGACAGCTTGTACGACCCTGCCGACGAGCTGCTCGTTGACGTCAAGCCCAAACACAAAGGCAGTCGCATCTGCTTTGTCGCGGTAATTCTCGCCGACCCCCCGACGAACGACTCAGGCACCTGCGCGAACGGCTCTGGCACCGCAATGAACAGTTTAGTCAAATGCTCAAACTACTCGGCCACCTCAACGAACGACGTAGGCACTAGCGAGAATGACTTCAGCACCAACGCGAACAGCTCGGGCACCAACACGAACGACTACAGCTCCAGCGCGAGCGACTCGGGAGCAAGCTTGTACGGCTCGGACAGCGACCTCGACGCTGCTACACCGTGGCACGCCACCAACGACACATGGTTTCTGGGCTTTGACTCGTTTGTCGGCGGAAAGAAGCAGACTGTCGACTACCACGGAATGTTTGATAACAACTATTTTGTCAAGTAACCTGAATAGCTACTGTATGGCCACGTCGTCATGTGCATTAGGTGGTTTGTACGCTTACTAGACGAGCTCAGGTCGCTTGGCAAGGAGAACGCGGTCGTCGTCATGGACAATACCGCCTATCACAAGGTCCTGCCTGAGGATGCGCCGAAGGGATATTGGACCAAGGTGCGCATAATAGAAGCCTGCAAAAAGTACAAGCTACCCGTGAACGAGAAGGAGCTGCGGCCTGTGATTTGGGCGAGGCTCAAGGCCTACATCCTTGCCAACGTCCTCCCTGTCGTCGTCTCGCTTGCCCACGAGCGCGGCCACGAAGTCGTATACACGCCGCCGTATCATTCAGACCTACAGCCTATAGAGATGGTGTGGGCCTACACAAAGGGCAGGGTCGGTCGGCAGTACTGCAACAACACGACATTTCAGGACGTCAAGGACCGTCTGGCCCACGAGTTCGCCACGCTCCCGGACAAGATCATCCGCGACTGTGTGAACCATATGAACAAGAAGGTCAGGCCATGTTTGCCGACCTCCACGCCACCGATGTTGCAGACGAAGCCGCCGGCCACGACCTTGAGCTGGACGAGGAAGATGAGGACTACATGAGCGACGACGAGATTGCGTTCGAAGAGTATGGTGTTCAGCACTAATACCCCTCACAATGCATATTTCTGTATCTCAATAACATTTGACATGCGTTTGTGGAAGGGGTTGCAGTCAGCACATGTCGGCACTATCCCTAGTCAACTTATACGGAAAAATGATAGGTCCCTCGATGCTTTCGCGGACTGTCAACTTTCTCATGTGCAGCATGTGTTGAAAATGCCGCACACATGGCAGGATCGGCTTCGATGTTCGACCTGCCTGCCCAAGCGGTACTGCTTTTAGTTCGCGAACTACATACTACCGGAGTAGTTCGGAAGACATGAGTAACGGGTGCGGGACATCGTGGGCAGGGGATGTGTGTTTTCAGGAAACAGGCGACGGAACAAATTAATTTCGGCACCATGTACGGTTGGGTCCAATACCCAGTACCTGAACCGTGTCGTGGGCCTATGCTAATCGGTTAGTATCCTCGTTGGCAATGGAAGAGGGTTGAGTAAGTCAAGCTTGACATGGGAGAGGGATGTCCAGGCCGGAGGACGATATCAGGAGGTTACGCTGCGCGTTGAACACGATATTGTCAAAATGGCAGCGTCGGAAACGTTTGGCATGAATGAACTTGCAATGGGTCCTCGCCAAGACAATATACCCGACGTCGACAGCATGGTGGACTGGTTTTGCCGCGAATTTGCACCACCCATCAATCCTCCTCGTGCCCCTACTCGAGTCGGTTCTATTTCTTGCCCGAAAGAGCGAGGCGATGACCTACATTCGGGACTTTGTCGCCTGGCTCGAGAAGCAAACACGAGTCCTCATCAAGACTCTACGTTTTGACAACGGCAGTGAGTTTTCCAGCGCCAACGACATCGCGCATATGGCTCGCCTTGGCATCACGCGCGAGCTCTCGACTGCGTACCGTCACTGACAGCATGGCACCGCTGAACGCATGAACCGGACGATCGTCGTCAAGGCGCGCGCCATGCTGATGCATGCCAACATCTCCAAGCGCTGGTGGGCCGAGGCGATGCAAACAGCGGTATACCTTGCCAATTTGACGCCCAACAGCAAGACACCGCATACGACGCCGTACGAACTCATCCTGGGGCACCGGCCGCGCATTGGCCAGCTCCGTGCCTTTGGCTGTATCATATACCGACGCGTTGACCCGCAGGACAAGACAGACGCTCGAGCGCACAAATGCATCTTCCTAGGCTACGCGGTGCACTCACGTGCCTATAAGGTGTATGGCCTCGACGATCGTAAGTGCGTTACCTCGGTGGACGTCATCTTCCATGAGGACATGTTCCTGCATCTGCGTCTCGCCTACACTGATGTCAACGCGATGCCGCACGATGCCCGGTACGACCTCGGTGAATTCGATGCCGATATCGACGCTACTCGAGTTCGCGGCGCGGGTCCTTCGCCCAATAGCAAAGACGACGGTCCTGACATTCTGGGAGGCTCGGATGGAGCACGTTATCCCGCCGCGTCGAGCTCCGAAACGTTGCCCGATGAACTGATGACGGAAGCCGCCACAGACTCGGGTGCCTCATCACCAAGCACGACGCCACCGAGCACGCCATGTCGTTGGCACGTACAAGCGGCGCCGCCGACTACGCCACTGCGAGAGCCCGTAACCTTGCCGCCACGCTCGCGCCGTAACATTGCGGACACCGCCGACCAACTCCGTGGGACGCACCCGATGACGTTGCGCCAACGCAACCAGGCGGCCTACGCTATTCCAACTTCGAACCTGCGATCCACGAACAGCCGTGGAGCGGCGCTGCTCAATGCCCGAGCAGCCCGCATCATCGAACAGCAAGCGACCCGTCTCGCCGGTGCCAACGGCGCTCGCCGTGACTCGGTAGGCGCCGACGAGGCTCGTGCCGCACCTATGCTACCCGAGACCGACGGTGGCGCTCGACAACAGGCAGCGAACGGCGCGAAAACCTACGAGTAATTGCCATCGACCCAACGAACCGTCGTGGTCTTTTGAACGACCGGCGTCGCCTCGGCGTGCTTCGCACCATCAGATAAACCGAAACCAGGCCCTAGCACGCGCGGTCAACCACGAGCAACAGATCTCGACCACAAAGGTCATTTCGAAGTTCGATTTTTGACTACGACTTCGATGCCCGCTGATATCCTCACCAAGGCCGTATCGCGTTCCAAGATCGACACGGCCGTTGCCGATATGGGCATGGGAGGCTGTTAAAGTCTACGTGCCCATGAGTGGAAGTGCTATGGAGACGAAGCATGTCAGCCGTTGGGAGCTGACGTTGACCAGAACCTGACAACATTGGTAGCGGTTGCATGATCTCTGCACTAGTGCTGTAGACAAGGATAGATAGGTTTGCGATCAATAGCTTTACTCACTTCCCAATTAACATCAACAAGAACAACGACTCCAGCCTAGCAGGCTTTAAAAGGTTCTCGTGCTCTGTGGCGTACCCCTCCACATACACCAGCCCAACTTCCCGATCCTCAAGCGCGTTACGCTGGACCCCATGGCATTCGCTCGATTGGGGGCGATGTAGGCCCCGAAGACGTCAAGCGTCACGCGGCAGCCGACGGGCGTGACGAGGGCGTCGTCAATGCGTCGTCTTTCGACACGTCCCAGATGTGGGAACACATCGAAGACATGGAGACTGCGTTGCGGGCCACGGGCAGCGGCATACGCAAGGGTACCAATCACCTCCATCCAACGCCGCGCGGAGAGCGATATTGCAACCGCACCATCGGCAGCCGCCGGGAAGGCACTCATGTCAAGTGCTCGTTCTTTGCTCTGTACACGTACGACAAAGCCACGAAGTAGTTCCATGTGAAGGGCGAGGAAGAGGGGTCAACGTTGACGCACACGGCCTGGTGCACCAGCAAGCTGCCTGAGATCGACAGCATGGTACTTGTGCGCTCTGAGTTCGACTTGACGAAGGACGAGGCAGATATCATGGCGTTGCTGCTTGCTTCTCTTGGCGCCGTCGAGGTTCGCGCCATATTGTACCGTCTCTGGCCTACGCGCACGTACGACGGCGCCTTGCTACAACGTATCAAGTCCAAGGCGAGGGAGGCGAAATTTGGCGGCGATCCTGATGCTATGAACAAGCTTCTGGAACTCGGTAAGCGCAAGAAGGATGCCGGTGGCGTCTTCGAGTACGCGGTGGACGATAGCATGCGCATTGACACTGTCATCTACCGGCCCGCACTCATGAAGGCTTACGGACAGACGTACAAGGACCTCGTCATGATGGATGGTACCTTGAAGGTAAACATGTACAACATGACCATGGTCTTGGTGATGAGCGTTGATGGTTTGGGAAGTCGATGATTATGGTCGTGTTTTTGGCCTCGTCCGAGAACAGAAAAGTTTGCGTCCGTGGTATGAGAGCATGCGACCTTGTCAAGGCAGGAAGCACGCTCATGTCGGACGGTGCCGCGGCCTACGCCAAGACAGCGAACGATCTTGCTTTTACCCACGTTCTGTGCGACATTCATTACGTGGATACGCTTTTTGGTACCCACGGTGGCATGGACGTCAAGACGCGCAACGCGTACTTGAAGGCGGCCCAGAGTTTGGTCTACGACTGCTATCGCGCAACGGAGGAGCTCGACTTAGAAATTGCCAAGTGCTGCAAGGCGTACGCCAAGTACGCTGGCGCTACGAAGTGGCTCGAGGGGCTCGTCGAGAAGAAAAAAAGTCTGTGTGACGTACACGGCTAGCACCTTCACCGCAGGCCACCTCTCAACGTAGCAAGGCGAAAACAACAACGCCCGGATCAAGGGCTGCGAGGTCCTCAAGAAGTCCATCTCGGAGTTCAACATGTACGAGCACGTTTCCGTAACATACTAAAACTACACACAGCACACAAATTGTTACATGTTATTTTTACATGCAACACATAGAAATATACATTAGCAATTGTAACACTGCAGCACACAAAAACTTGCATCAGGCATATAGCTCAAGACGCCAAATGTGTACGGTGTATACCAACGCATGGCT
>JNBR01001639.1:0-11603 GCA_002081595.1 Achlya hypogyna | reverse complement strand
CTGGGGCTGGGGCGGTTGCTAGGCAGAGCTCCTAGTAATTGAGTGAATATGAAGCTCAATGCACTTTGTGCACAAAACAGATTATTTTGTGTTACAATGGGTAAATGATCTGATCGAATAAGATGACACGATGGTAACAGATGGGCACACTGCTGTATGACGCTGATGCTATCGGCTATTGATAGGTGGCCCGTTTCGCTTTGGCCCACAGCCAGCAGCAATGGCGTCGTTGCCGACGCCACCGCAGGTGGACGGCTTTGCATGTATTGCCAATACAACGGGTGCCAAGTGGGTGGCGTACCCACTGCCATCATCTCCGACGTGGACGCTCTTGACCGAAACATGCCAACAGCTGTGCGATAACGTCCTCGCATTTGCTGCGCCGACGCCAACGACACCTTTGGTGGCCATCACGTGCAGTGGAGACCTTGCCGGCCCCGCTGTCGTCGTGCGTCAAACGCCGGCCGACTGCCTCGCGCTTTGCGTGGGCCTAGAGCTCTTTGTGTTGGGCTCTGACGACTCAGTTGTGCCGCGGTCTTTGGGCAACAAGCTGCTTGCAGGCGCAATCGGGCTCACTGTCTTTTGTGCTTTCCTTGCGGCGCTCTATCGCCTGTATCTCGTGCTGCGGGCCCGTCGGCTCCTGGCCTTTCTTCAACGCTGGACCAAGTCCGTAGTCGTGCCAGTCGACTCAATGGTACACGACGCATTGACGTGGCTACCGCTCCACCCAAAGGCAGACTTGCAAGAGGCGCTTCAGACGCTAGAGTGGGAGCGGGAGATCGCATCGTGGGCGCAGGCCAAGGCTGAAGTGGCGTTTGCGTCGGACGTCTCGGGGCCATTTGCCACAGCCAAGGAGACGTTGCTAAACGAGTTATACGTGCAACTGGACACGATGGTCGAAGACGGCGTTTTGGACGAAGCTGCCTTCGTCGACGTCCTGCCGAGGTATCAAAACCAAATACGGTGTGTCCTCGATGAATGCGACGCCAACGACAACTTGTCACGTGATCACCTGGCCGGACTCTGGCGCACGCGTTTCGAGACAGTACCGGTGCTCGCGCAGGCACCAGCGGCTCAGCAAATGCACGCCGATGACGCCCGAGGCCTCGAAGATGCACTCGCGTACCAGCGAAGCCACTTGCTCGCCGAGATCGAGCTCACGTGGGAGTCGGCAACGACGCCGCGCCGCAAGGTGGCCGAGATGACCGGGTGCGTTGCTCTTGCCGAGCTCGTCACAGGCTATGCCCAAGCTTGGGCGGCCATGAATCGAACGGTGCTTCAAACACTTGACGCATGCATTGCCCTGCTGCATACCGCGGTTCGTGAAGGCCGCGGACGCGCGTACATGGAAGATATCTGGCGCGACATGGCCGAGCTCACGCAACCCACCGACGCGGTGCAGGATGCGGTAATCACAGGGCCACTGCGTGCTCTTCAGACGCTGCCTACCGAAGCCGCATGGGGCGCGGACGACACACAGGCAAGTGTGGACGCGCTGGCCGCCACGGAGGCGTCCGCGCTGCAGGCCGAGTACGAAGCCAAGATGGCGGCCCTAACGACGGCGCAGGAAGCAGAGCTCACAGCACTCCGAGCAGAGCTGGCGCGAACGTCGACGCAGCGCTTGGGCCAAGCCGTGGCCAACCTTAAGGCGTCAGCGCACCGGGCTCTCGAGGAGAAAATCCGCGCGCATGAGGCGGCGTGCGCCAAGGAACGCACCAGCGCGATGCGCGTGACAGAAATGGCAGCGGCGCAGGTGGCCGCGGCCAAGCGCCGGCGGGCGCTCCAAGTGCAGCAGCAGCTCCAAGAGCTCAAGGCAGCCAATGAGGCCGAAGCGAAGCGCTTGAACGACGAACTTGCGGCTGAGCGAGAAGGCCACCAGGCGCGGTTGCTCGCGCGGCTGGATCCTATGGCCGCCGACGCGACGGAGAACGTTGAGGCTGTGGCCGCGCTTACGGAGGAGCAAGCGGAGCTTGCCCAGCACCAGGCGGCGCTTGCAGCACAGTTGGACCGGGCGGTGCAAGAAGCGGCAACGCTTCAGGCCGTGCACGACGCCCACGCTCGCGAGTCGGCACGTATCGCAGCGGAGCTCGAGACGGAGCGTGCAGCGCAGCAAGCTCGGCTTGACGCCCGACTAGCAAAGCGGCGACAGGCGGCGGTGATAAGTATAGATGCTGGCGGCGACGAGTCGTCGCCGGAAGCGGAGGCGGCCAACGAATCACTCGAGGAGGAAGCGGCGATCGCCGAGCTGAAAATACAGCAGCGCGCTGTGGAGGCTGCGTTGGCAACGACGACGGACCAGCTTGCGGCAGCGGCGGCTGCCACGAGCAAGCTTGAAGCGCTGCACCGCGAGGCGAAGAACGACAGCGAGCGCCTTCAGGAAGAGCTGGCACAGGAGCAAGCTGGCCACCAGCGCCGCCTGCAAGCCCGGCTGCAGACCAAAGCCGCAAAGAAGACAACAGAGGTGGCTGTCGAGACGCCACTAACAGGAACCGAACCCGTGGCCACCCCAGTGACTTCAATGCAAGACACTGCTGGAGTCGACGCGGCCAAAGTGCAGGCAATGCTGGAAGCCAGTGACGCTGACCGCGTCCGACAAGCACAGCTCATTGCCAAAGAGAGTGATTCAAAGCACGCAATTCTCATGGCTCGGCTGGAAGAGAAGCGACGGCGCCGCACGGGTCATGTCACAGAAGACCCACAACGTTTGGCAAAGAAAATCGAAGACATCGAGGCGCGTAAGGCTGAACTCCGCCAGGCAGAGGAACGACTGGCAAAGGAGGTGCAGGCAACCACCGTGGAAGCCATGGCTGCCGAGGTGGCGTACGAGAAGTTCGTCGCCAATCGCCCGGCCCCCGAGGCTCCAGTGAGCTTTGAGAAGGCGTTGCAAGACCTCGTGGCCGCCGAGGACATCGACGTGAGTCTCGAGCAAGTGCAGATCGTCGAGGCCTACAGCAAGGCCCTCGAGAAGCGCTACAAAGAGCGACAAGCGAAAAAGAAAGCCGCAGGTAAAGTAGTTCTCGAGAAGTAAACCCAGTGAGCAGCAAAAGAAAAAGTTTGGTTTCGAAAGCCATGGCGCATTTTCATCGGCACACTCACCAAAGGTCCCGAGCGATAAAGACGCTAGTATCCTACCGCCTCGTTAACTTGGCGGTACAGCAGCTCACCCTGCCTTCCTTCAGTTCGAAAGCCATTTGTCCTTCACTTCTCCACTTACTTTTGTCGAAAAAAGGTCGTGTTCGGACCCCAGTGGCTTCATTCCATTGCTTCGCCCAGTGACCACTGGTTTACACTGTAGAAACTTGGGGCAACGTCGTGGCAGGTGGCAGTGGTCAGATTCGCAGTCGTCGAAAGCATTGAAGGCGCTTTAGACATAATTGAGAGTCAATAGCTCGAAAAGCAACAACGAATTCAGTCGAGCTTGACAGTGAATAAAACTTGAGAACACCATATTTTGCGAGACGCTGCCCACAACCTCACACATAAATACTAAATGTTAAATTTTAGATGCACGATATACCGAAAGGCGAATGAATCGTTGAGCTCCGAACGCGGGACCTCTTGTCAGAATGCGTCCTAGAGATTTGCATCAACCAAAAGCACCGTCGTGATACACCCCTGAACGCATCCGATTGTTCCACCGCATGAAACAAAACTAAGCCGATGAGATGGGGGTATCATATGAATTAAGAAGTGATTAAGCTCTCTGTCGTGCCCCGATGGTCTAGTCCAATGCGTGTCAACGACTACCATCGCTCCTACCCGCGACCCGCGTTCCCCCCTTTTCCCACTTCGCCCGAACCTCCAAGGTAGTAGTCCGCTAGATAAATAAAATAATTCGTAATTCAGTCAGTCCATCCCACCCCTGCGTTCTACGGCGGCCACGAGAAGGCCGGCACGTCATCTCTCTCTGCGAACTACTTGGTCCCCGGTGCTAAAACGCTGGCATTGCTGTTGCTTTTGGCGGACTGTTGACAGGTGATTACTTAAACGCAGTGCGCGGCTGGAAGCGAGGCCTCCATGGAAGCCGCCTTTCCCGCATCGCTTACATCCTCAATGTTCGCAATACGGATGAATTTTCTGAATTGATTAGAGCACACCGGGAGATTAGGGCTTGTCCAGCAGGTTGCGGATCCGGCGGGCTTCCTGCACTTTGGCATCGATTTCTTTGCTGCGTGCGGTCACGCCCTTGATTGTGCTGAGGCACGAGGCCATTGACATGATGTAATCGTCAAGGTAGGGCACCACGGGGCCGGCGAACTTGATCTTGACGGCGAGGTAGCCTTGGGCCTTACCATGGCTCATGACCGAGAGCGGAATCAGCTCGGTCTTCGTCGGCTCCTGGAGCAGGGAGTAGAGGGAGTTCTGGCAACGGCCGATCTGCTGCCTCGAAAAGAACAAAAAGGCCTCGAAGATGTTGATCTCGAGGGCCATGTCCATCAGGTGCACGTTGCTGAAGGAGAATGTTTCGTTCCAGATGGGCGTCGTGCCAGCGCGCTTCTTGACAGACGTCGTGAAGGTCTCCGTGCCGACTGTGAGCCTGCAGAATAGCGTCTGGTCGCCGAAGACTGCGCAGTTATGGATTTCGCCGGCGTGAGCTACTGTTACGAAGAGCTCGATGGCCTTGTGCGGCGACGGCGCGCGTACAGGCGAATCGATGTGCTCCTGCAGCTGGCGGGCTACCTCGGCGGCCGTGGGGCGGGCCTCGGGGTCTAGGTCCACGCAGCGGCGCGCGAGTTTTTGGTACCACGCGGGGCTTGACTTGAACTCGTGGCTGAACAGCTTGTCGCCCGGCTTGGCGTCTTTCATGAGCTGCATGAGCATCATGTCCGTGATGGCGCCGCCCCTCGAGTTCTTCATGTGCGAGTACGGTGCTTCGTGCGTGTCGAGCTCGATGAGTGTCATGCCGAAGGAGTAGATGTCGGCCTTTTCACAAAAGCGGCGCGGTTGTCGCTCGACATGACGAAGGTTTCCGGCGCTGCCGTCGACGGCAGGCCCACGCCAGCTGTATACTGGGAGCTATCAGACACGGCGCGTGAGCTCGAGTTGATGAGCAGCTTGGCGTTGTTGTCGGCGTCCACGAGCACGTGCAACGCGTTCACATCGCGGTGGATGTAGCTAAGCTCGTGCACGCTGGACACGCCCCCGCGCAATCTGGTACCCCATGCGAAGGCGCACCTCCCACGGCGCGGTCCCATGCGCGTCGCTTGCAGCCAGTGGCGAAGGTCACCGCCGGCCATGTTCGGCATGTAGATGGCTGGTGTCCGTGTGCCGATACCCGACGTCGCCACGAGCTTCATGGCCGAGTCGTTGACGCCTTCGAGGCGCGCCGGCAGGTCGAGCGCTCCGACGAATCTTTCGAGCAGCTTGGCGTCTGGTGTCTGGCTGAAAAAAGTCTTGCGAATGACGGTCTGGCCGTGGAGCTTGCCCAAATCGTGGCGGTAGTTGACGCTCGACGAGATGAGCTGGGCGTCCTTAAAGTCGCTGGCGAGCACGGTGGGCACAATGTCAAGGGCCGGGGTCGACAAGTCCAGCCCTTCGACGAATTTCTCGAGCAATTCTTTTTCGGCCGCCTCGTCCTCCTCGTTGTGGGACTCGGTGATGCTGATCATGCGCTTGAGCGTGTCCAACTCGCGGGTGAGGGCAGCGACTTGCCTTGCGAGGGCAGCCGACTTTTTGAGCTCCGCGTCGAGGTCGGCGGTGAGTTGGGCGGCGTTGCCGTCTTCGCGTGAACCGTTCCGTTCGGCACTCGCGGCCTTGGCCATCAAATCGTTGGTGCGCTTGGTGTAGAAGACAACGCGCTAGTCGAGGATCGCTAGTTTCTCGGCGTCGCTCTGCAGTGGTGCTGAGCAGTGCTGCACGTTTGGTTCCGCACCACGACTGTCCCACCGCACACGAAGCAGGACGCCAGTGCGTGGCTGGCGCCTTGGCACAGGCTGCAGTTGGTCTCCGTGTGAATGTCCATCGGCAAAAGCAGAACTGACCTCGCAGGCTGGGGAGCTTCTCGGTTCAGTGGTAGCCACGTCGTCTTAGCGCTCGATTGCATGCAACAATCGAGCGCAATGGGGTGCACCCACCTGCTCCTTGATGCGAATGATATCAAGTGCAAAATGCTGTTCAGACTTCAATTGTGTTAATTTAATTCACAGATTTTACCTTTGTTCAGATTCCATTCCACGAATTGTATCTGCCACACTGTTTAAGATGCAAACTAGGAGGCCACGGGAAAAGAGACTGCGCAACGGGACTATTTTCCCGTTCGCTCGACAAGAGGATGCGCCCAAGCTTGGGTTTCGGTACCTGCGGCCTCAATCCGAAACTCTGACTTGGCCCTGAGAGTTTCCATGTGCGCGAGTGTTTCATATTCACTTTCAAGCCATGGCCATGAGCAGGACGAATCGATGAACGCGACGTCGAGACCTTCGACCATCGGCATCCTGGTCAGGCAGCATGTTGATGCTGGTTGAACATATCAAGTTGAGGCTATTGAAATTAAAAAAAGGCATTTTTTCCGATTGGACTGTGTCCGTCCGAGCAGGCGGCTCCCAGCTCAAAAGCCTGCCGGTGTCGGTGGTACTGTCGGAGGTACCAGCACACAACGCTGTGTATCTGCTTCGCAACACGATCGGTGTGTCAGCAGCATTCTGTTTGCTCGTGGAGAAATGAGCGGCATTTGTTGCAAGGCAAAGGTGCGAGTCGCTGGTGCCAACAATGCCCCAACTGGCGACAACATTAAGTTGGAATTGCATCCAAAATCATGTTGGACCAGCAATCGTTCCTCTTATGTCAGTATCTTGTGCGGGCGCACCGGCGGCGTAATTGAGGTAGCATGTGCACCAATTGGTACCACCTGAACCAAACCGAACCGCTATTGGCGACCTCAAACCAAACCGTTTTGGCTCGGTTCAAACCGGTTCAAACGGTTTTGAACCAAACCGTCCCGATCCCTTCTTATTTGATTTGACCAATCAAATGCAAGTGTTAAAGTATCCTCGCATTTGATTGGCTAGTGTTTGCTTATCAAACACCGGCCGCAGCCTTGGTGATTTGCCACTTGCATTGATGGACAACGTCGTGTCCTTGTCCGCTGCGCTGATCGCGCTTGCGCTCATGTACGTCTACCAGCGCTTCGGCAAGAACGAGCCCATTGTGGCGGGCATTGCGTTCCCGCGGGCGTTGCACGTCCCGTTCCTCGGTGTGGCGCATCAGCTTGCGACGCTCACTGGTATGGAGCGTCTTTATGTGGATGCGATCGACGCCGACGGTATGGTTTCGTTTCGCCTCATGACCGTTCCTTGCGTTGCGGTAACGCGCCCCGACCACGTACGCCAAGTCCTTTGCGCCACGAGCTACCGCAACCCGATACCAATCATTGACTCGCACATCAAGCGTCTTGTGGGCTCGAAGGCGTTGCCAATTCTCATGCACGAGGAGTGGAAGGGCCATCGTCGCCTGGTATCGCGAGCTTTTCACTGGCAGAACCTTGTCAACATGGTACCTGCCATGGCTTCTGTCGCAGCGGCATGCACGGATGCTTTGCTCGAGAAAGACGGTACCTTCGAGGCGTTGTCGCTGCTGCAGCTATCCGCCCTCGACACAATTGGTCTCACAGGCTTTGGCTGTAATCTGCACGCGCTGCGCAATGGCAGCAATCCACTCTTACGAGCTTTCACGTTCTTGCAAGAAGAGACGAACCGACGGTGTTTCAAGGACGCGCACAACCCCGCAAGCCACCTCACATGGCTTCCGACACCATCCAATCTCCGGTACAGGCGTGAAGCTCAGATCGCCCGGTCGACGCTCGCCACGCTCATTGCTAACCGTGTTTTGACGCATCGCACGGGTGGGGTCGTGCACCATGATCTTTTGGAAGCAATGCTGGACGCAGCCGCCGACGACGGTGATGCCATGACCCCCGAGGTTCTCGCCGACAACGTGCTCACTTTCTTCTTCGCTGGTGCAGATTCAACTAGCACTGGAATGGCGTACGCCATGTACTTGCTTGCAACACACCCAGCCGTGCAAGACAAAGCTGTCGCCGAGATCAACAGCGTCCTTGGTCGCGACGGAGAGCTGACGTACGACGCGGTCCAAAAGTTGCCGTACACTTCTGCTGTGTTGACAGAAGCCCTTCGCCTGTACACACCTGTGCCGGTCATTCAGCGCAACTTGGAGACAGACTTGACCCTTGGAAAGCACGTAATTCCGGCCGGCACATTGGTCGCAGTCCCAATCTGGTTTGTCAATCGGTTGCCGCGCAATTGGGGGCCAGATGCTGCCGAGTTCAAGCCCGAGCGCCACTTAGACGCTGCCGACGACGACAACCTAGCAGCAAAAGACAGGGCTTACCGCTTCACAACGTTCTCCGGCGGCCCGCGCAACTGCGTCGGCATGCGCTTTGCGATTTTGGAAGCCACAATTTTGCTTGTTTCGGTGCTCCGCCGTTGTATCCTCACGCGGCAAAAGGACGCGCCTAGCGTGCACCCTAACAACATAGGTCTCACGCTGAAGCCCGAGCAGGGCATTTGGCTTGAGGTTGCACCCCGAGCGGCATAACTTGTTTGAAGAATCGCAAGTTTTAAACCAAAGATGCTTGGCGCCTTCGCGTTATCTGGTTTTGATACCATGTCATTGTATTGACGATCTGGTCTGTGGCACGCCCCGTCGAGATATTTTTAACATTAAAAGTGTGCCTGTCTCGAATTTATGAATGCGATATCCGAACCCTAAAGGTGAAGATATACGCGAAAAATATTCAACTATTTTCATGGTTGTTGATACCCTGTGCATATCGTTTTCATCATCACTCTAAGACATGTTTCTCAAGACCTTACAATACTAGTTCTCAAGTTAAGTGTGAACTAAGCTGAAAAAGGATGGACTTTTGCTATACGCCATTAACTTCGTACATTTACATCCAATTTAGTGTCCTTTTTTTAAAACTTTAGTTATTAGTGACGTCGCTGAAACCAGCGGCACGGACCCTGGTTGGCGCAGATGCCCCTTGCAGTTAATCACCACGCTGTTGTCTCTCGTTGTGTTGTCTTCCGTGATTTTGCGCGTCGAACAATTACCCGACTTTACTCGGCCCGAACAACAACTATTTAATTTCTTCCTCGGAAATTGACACGTGCACAAGCCATGACCGAGTACAACCTTGTCGCTGTTCTGAGTTATTGCATGGATGGCACGAATCCTCTAGCAACCACCCCAGCCCCAGCCGCCGCAACCGCCGATGCCTCCCACACCGCAGCCACCGAGGCCCCAGCCACCGCAACCACCGAGGCCCCAGCCGAGACCCAAGCCCCAACGACGACCCCAGCCGAACCACTCCTGGTCGGCTTTGCCCACGGGTTTGGCCACCTCCGTATCCTTGTCGGTCGCGCCCTTGAGCATCGGTGTCGAGTCGGCTGCAATGGCGACGGCCAGCGCGCAGAGAGTCAAGCTCAATGTGGTCTTCATGGTCGAGTGCAGGAGGCAAACACTTGAAATTTGATCTACGTGGTGGTGGTATATCTTCCCGTTCACTGGTCACCACACGTCATGGAAACGGACCACGCTGTGTCGACTAGCGTGAAGCAGCCGTTGACACGCATCACGTTGAGTAGCTCATTTCTGATGTGTTTGGATATGGAGGCGTCAAGCCGCCCATGCTCAGCAGATTTCAATTGTCTGCCTCCTGCACTCGACCATGAAGACCACATTGAGCTTGACTCTCTGCGCGCTGGCCGTCGCCGTTGCAGCCGACTCGACACCGATGCTCAAGGGCGCGACCGACAAGGATACGGAGGTGGCCAAACCCGTGGGCAAAGCCGACCAGGAGTGGTTCGGCTGGGGCCGTCGTTGGGGCTTGGGTCTCGGCTGGGGCCTCGGTGGTTGCGGTGGCTGGGGCCTCGGTGGCTGCGGTGTGGGAGGCATCGGCGGTTGCGGCGGCTGGGGCTGGGGTGGTTGCTAGAGGATTCGTGCCATCCATGCAATAACTCATATCAGCGACAAGTTTCTGTACTCGTTCATGGCTTTGGTGTCTTTTGAAATTTTGTAGTATCGAGGTCGTAATCCTTGTTTAGGGCGCCGTGATATGTTTCATTGATGTCCACAAACTCCTCTGTAATCAGCATGTTAAGCCTAGTTTTGATGTTAGCACCAAGTACCGTGAGTCTCTAAATCGATGTTTTCGCCAAAGCACATAACATCAAATCTTCACCCAACATCACAGGCGCCTTTATTGTACAATACTGTGCGATTCAAAGACCACATTGGACTACCGAGCGCAATGAAACCAAAGTCTTTCTAAACTGTCTGCTTGCCTCGTCATGAGCCTTGGATTTGAAAATGGCTTAAAGCAATCAAGCACACATGCTATTGAGAGGAGCTTACGGTAACTTCATTAGAGCTTTGTAGCACCAGTGATTCATGTCTTCGTAGCCAAGGACACCCCAGACAGCCTTGTGCACCAGACCACACGCAAGGGGGCTCATTGGCACGACGGGGACGTTCAAATTGGCCTCGCATGATCCCTGGGTGCAGTCGCGGCCGTTCATCGACATGCACTCAGGGTTGCCATCGGCGTTGAACCGCACAGGCGTCGAAATGCCTTCCAAACATGTCCAGGGCCGCTTTGAGAGAAGCGGCTGGGCCTTTGCGCACCAGTGGGCTGGGATGTCGTATCCCGTGAAGCGGTTGATTGTCTTCATCATATCGCCACACACAAGCGGCTGGAGAGGCGTCACTGGTGCGAGCTGATAGCGCAGGCAGTCTGCAAACATCGGCGTATACACACACGAGAACCTGTCGCGCGACAAGCATTCGACGTCACCCGATGCCACACGGCGCACCGGTGTTTCCACGTTTGGAAGGCGTTGCCAAGGTGTGTTGCTCACGTAGGGCAAACTGGCAACACACCAGGCACCACCGCGGTTGCCGTAAAGGGTTTGGGTAAATTCCAAAAAGGGCATGATTTCCCATGCAAAATTCCAAAAAGGGCGTGATTTCCCATGCAAAATTTCAAAAAGGGCATGAATTCCAAAAAGGGCACGATTCTTCGAAATTATGGGTAGATATGGTTGACCGTAGTGTGAAATTTCAAGCGCTCGTGCTCGCATCGTTGGTTGTTGCAGAAGTGTTAGGAAGCGCAAGCCCCCTACCCGCTGCGAAGCAACATTGCTTGTTTTTGAGAGGACAACTAATAGTAATTACGGACCAGACTAGTTTATATGTTAATCACTCCTAAGTATTCTTCATATCAATCGGTGTCCTGAGCCTACAGTATCGGCAATGACCCCTGCATTCTCACAAGAAGACAATCAGCAAACTTCGACGAAAAATGACACTTGAGCGCGCTTCTGCGTCATGCCACAAGGTGGATCACGTCAACCGCACCGAACTTTTGAAACGAGCTTGGCATTCGAGTTACCTAGCTACGTACTACATTGCAGCATTTGGCGGCGTCAATGTGTTTGTACCCTATGAGTGCACGACACTGGGTTTCGTACTTGGCCGAGTCGCAAGGCAGCGGTCTAGAGGTGTCTTTTGGAGTTTCAGGCACTCGGCTTGCGACGTCACCTCATCGCACGTCGAGCTGGTCGAATTGGTCATGCACTCGACAA
>JNBR01001638.1:0-13054 GCA_002081595.1 Achlya hypogyna | reverse complement strand
GCCACGGGGTTCACCCTAGTCGCTCTTATGTAATGCAATGACTTGTACACGAAGGAGTGGGACACCTCGATTCCAGTACGGGTGTTGTGGATCACACCCGTATAGTCTCGCGCAGCGTAGATACACGGCTTGTACAAAATTTCGGCTTCGGTGAGCAAAGATTCTGCTTCGAGCAGTGTTCGGTTTACAGAAGAGCGTGTTGCATAATCAATTCGACTCTTAATTCGGTCAAAGCGGTGCGTTTCGTCTTGGACCTCTTGCTTGCACATTGCAACGAGATCAGCCGTGGCGGCGCTCGTCGGTCTTGTCTTTCATGGCCATCACGAGACCCAGCTTGAGCTTGGCGAGTCTGACGTCTTGTGCCTCGAGTTTGGCATCGTGAAGCTCATTGAGATACATGATATGCATGATGTCGTCTGTTGGCCCTCGGCGGGTCCAAGCTGCGTCAACTCGCAGGAAGCCATCAGCAGCTTAATGACGTTCGACTTGGCTACACTCGTCATGAGAAGCAGGATGACGTCTCCACAATTCTCCCCGGGGCGAAGCGTCGGAGGCAAGTGCATTGTGCAGTCTGCGCGGTCAGACAGGTCTTGCATGGATGTGGTCTGGCCGCGAGAGCAGCTCGTGGTACACCGATGCCGAAAAAGTGTATTAAGCCAGTAGACGGCCCGCGACCCATGAATTTACGGCATGCGGGGTGGCGCACGCGAAATACTTCAGTTAGGTTGAGCAAGGCTAGTGTGGCGTGCAGCGGCTCCCACCCCACATGCACACTGGATGTGGCTTGTAGGCTAGCAGGTAACTCAATGCAATATTCCAATTGTGGCAACTTTCCATCCAAAGTGAAATGTCTCAACAATTTAAGAAAGAGTAGTGCACCTCCTCAATACGACATGCGGAAGCTGCGTCTTTGTTATATGCAGCGCATATATTTCGGTTTCTTGTAATTTAGATCCGATCTGGATATCCTGACCAATTTTCAGCCAATCGTGACATTACAGGTGGTTTCCGTTGCACGCAAATTTGACTGGAGTTTCTCTTTTAGTCACAAGTTTTTGGCCGTAATTAGAAACCCAGTTTGCATACTGATGCGATTGAGACTCAAGGACGGTGAACAGCTAGTAACGTAAGCCACCAGTAGTGGCGGAAAATGTTACGCTGACTTTGATCCGTCAATATTTTAGGACTGGGAGGAAATTACGCAGTAGTAAAATATGAGCTGCAAAGAGTTTAAGCTCGACTTCCGTCATGATGTCGAGGGGTATTCATGATGCGCGGTTTGCAAGAACCGCGACCTCAAAGTCAAGGCATTGAAAGTTCAACAAAAATCAGTTGTGGCCGATTTTCTCACTTCCAATATGTATACCCCGGCGACATTCTCAAAAGGGGTTGGTTGGATAACAGAGAATCATTCGGGCAAATAGGATATAATTTTCTGAGTGCTCTGATTTCCTGAGCTTTGCCAGCTGGGGTGTCATTTCTACATAAATTATCAAAGTCTATTTACGATAACAGGATAAAATGTTGAATTCCCGCCATTTTTAGGCCAATCAGATTCAAACCTAAAATCGGCCACAACTGGTGCTTTCGGCCACTGCAGGTGGTTTACCTATGTCAACGTCAACGTTTGAACTTTAGGGCGGATTTTACAACAACTTCATGATTTGGATCTGGCATAATTGAGTAAATGAACACAACCTAAGCTTACTATTGCTAACGCCATTTGTCAACAAATTACGTGGCTCATCGCGGTGCTAAGCCACCAATAAAAGTTGCCCACATACGCATGCATTTATTGTGTTCATGGAGGCAAATATGCCTGCTCATCTTATTAAGTTATTGCAATATTGACCAATTAAAAGCTTTATTACGTTTTCACGTTGTCATGGTTCTGAGCAACATTTATGCTATCCGGATCCGGTTAAAGAACATTGAGCTAACGGCAACAGCTTCATTGCAGAACGGAATCAATCCTTTTCCGTGCACTCCATTGCTACGTGGCTCGTGGTCTGTTCGCCTCATTGGCTAGAATAGGGCCGTTTAAATTACATTTTGACCAATTGGATCCCTTAGTCACAGGGTGTGCTCGGAATATTTCCCAACATATCTTGGCGGTGCACTTGGATGCCTTGAACGTGTGAAGCAATACTTAACCACTCCCATTATTATCCCTCACTAACCACGGGTGCAGCATTGAATTGTTTTTCGGTTTTGAGAAAACCACTGCAAATAAATGTACGCGCGCCAAATGCGTGCATATCCGGATGACCTCCGGATGCGGAAAAGCGCATTTTGGTTTGCGGATATCAGAGGGTTCATCACGTTATCCAGCCACCAGTCCATGGCGGAAGAGACAACGACGCGCAGGACGCGCGCCCGCCACCAGATCGTCGACGTAGAATCCAGCGATGACGAAGTGCTTCCGGTGAAGCAACCGCGGAAGCGCTTGAAACGGCCTGACGACTCCGGTCGATCAATGGGCCATCGACGTAGCGAGCGGGCCCGTCCAATAATGAACTACGACGAGTATCTCGAGGCAATGGAACCCCCAAAACCCGCGCCCGAGCTCGCCAAGCGACGCCCAGCAAAGGCTAAGGCCTCACCCGTTAAACGTAGCCGAGTTGCCAAGAAGCCAGCCAAGACCACAACGACCACGAAGGCCAAAGCCAAAGCCAAGGCGAAGGCCGATAGCTCATCATCTGCGTCGTCGTCGTCCGATTCGGACCTGGAATTTGTCATGAGTGGAAGTGCATCGCCTAACGAGACACCACGCGGCTCGGACGATGATTCCTTTATCGTCGACAAGATTCTTGGTGTCGAGACGCACACGGTGGCTGAGTGGGCTAAGAAATGCCACAACATGCATTCGCATTACATCACGGATGGTTCCATCTTCGTGCCCGACGACGACGACCCCATCCCACCGGCGACAGACGAGGTCGAAAAGTTCCTCGTCAAGTGGAAGGACCTGTCGTACCTCCATGTGTGCTGGCAAAGCGAGAAAGAGCTCGTCGAATACGAAAAGAATGCCAAGGGCAAAATCCAGCGCTTCCTCGAGAAGCGGGCGCAAAGTGTGCTGGCAGGCGACGAGTACTTCAACCCTGAGTTCTGCACCGTCGACCGTGTGCTCGCCATCCAAGAGAGCCAAGACATCCCGAACGCGCTCGAGTACTTTGTCAAGTGGAAAGCTCTCGGGTACGAGGCGTGCACGTGGGAGCAAGCCGAAGACTTCCACGACGACCAGGCCGTTGCCCTCTACCACGCCTTCAACCGACCGCTTCTGCGCACACCCAAGGTCCGCAAGGCATCCAACTTTCGCCCGTACGGCGACAAGATTCCCGCAACCTTTAAGGGCGGCATGGAACTCCGTCCGTATCAGCTCGCGGGTCTCAACTGGTTGCTCTTCAACTGGTACAACGACCGCAACTCGTTGCTCGCGGACGAAATGGGCCTTGGCAAAACGGTGCAAACCGTGTCGTACATCAACCACCTGGTAAAGGTCGAACAGCGCCGGGGTCCGTACTTGATCATTGCTCCCTTGTCGACGCTTGCCCACTGGCAGCGCGAGGTACGCTTGCTAGGCCTTTCCCGCCCTCCACTGGCATGTAGTTCACCAACTGGACGGAACTCAACGCCGTCGTGTATCATGGCAGCCAGGCCGAACGCAAAACGATCGAAAAGTACGAGTTCTATCTGCCGCACCCACACGACAAGGAGCCTGGGGCCCCCGTCGCGAACAAGAAGGCACCGCACTATCGCTTTGACGTGCTCATCACGACGTACGAAATGTGCGTGGCCGCCGATCGCAGCACACTCGGGCGCATTCCGTGGACGGTGGTCGCTGTGGACGAAGCGCATCGCTTGAAAAACCGCAAGTCGAAGCTGTCGTCCGTACTGCTCTCCGACTTTACGTATGGCAACTTGCTCCTGCTCACGGGCACACCGTTGCAAAATAACGTTGAGGAACTCTGGACGCTGCTGCACTTTCTCGATCGGAACAAGTTTGCGTCGCAGGACGAGTTCACGGAGGCTTTTGGCAACATCACCGATGTCGAACAGGTGGAGAATCTACAGAGCGAACTGCGGCCGTTCCTGCTCCGGCGCATGAAGGAGGACGTTGAGACGTCGCTTGCACCCAAGGAAGAAACCATCATCGAAGTGGAGCTCACGGTGCTTCAAAAGCAGTACTACCGCGCGATCTATGAGCACAACACCGAATTCCTTGTGGTACGTCAGTGCTGCGACGATTGATTGCACTCATCACCACGGCAGCGCGGCAACAACAAGAAGGCCAACATGCCTAGCCTCATGAACATTGTGATGGAACTGCGCAAGTGTTGCAACCATCCGTTCCTGATCCTCGGTGCCGAGGCGCGTGAAATGGCGCGGGTTATGAAGGAGTCGCCGTCGGCTTCGCCCGAGGCGCTCCAAGAGCTCTTGGTGCAGTCGTGTGGCAAACTCATTCTGCTTGACAAGCTTCTGCCGCGGCTGCGAGAACAGGGTCACCGCGTCCTCGTGTTTTCGCAGTTCAAGATCATGCTCGACATCCTCGAAGACTACTTGCGCCTGCGCGGGTACCCCAAAGAGCGCATAGATGGCAGTATCACGGGCAACGACCGCCAAGCTGCGATCGACCGCTTCTCAGATCCGAAGAGCAAATCGTTCATTATGCTGCTGAGCACGCGGGCCGGTGGCGTCGGCATCAACCTCACAGCCGCCGACACGTGCATCATCTACGACTCAGATTGGAACCCGCAGAACGACTTGCAGGCACAGGCGCGTTGCCACCGCATCGGGCAGACGAAAGCTGTCAAGATCTACCGGCTTCTCACTGCCAAGACGTACGAGGCGCACATGTTTCACCAAGCGTCGATGAAGCTTGGTCTCGACCAGGCGGTGCTCGGCGGCATTCGCTCCAAGGGCAACGAGGTCGCCCCGACCTCCAAGGAGGACGTGGAAAATCTTCTTAAGTTTGGCGCGTACGAGATGCTCAAAGATGACGGCGCCGAGGCTAGCAAGCGCTTCAGCGAAGAGTCGGTAGACGATATCCTCAAGCGCAGTACCACGGTTGTGCACGATCCAAAGAAGGATGTCAACCCAAATGCCATGTCGAGCTTTTCCAAGGCGACGTTTGTGTCCTCGACCAACCCGAACGAACAAGTGGCTTTGGACGATCCCGAGTTCTGGACCAAGGTCATTGGGCTCAATGCTGTCGAGGAAAAGACGGCAGTCGTAAAAACGCCTGAGAAGCGCCGCTGCAAAGGCCGCCATGGCACGTACGCGGAAGAGAACAGCGACGGCGAACTACCCAAAGAACGGCGCAAGGTGAGCAAGAAGCTCAAACTCGACGCCGATCGCGACGACGAAGCGTTCGTAATCGACGACGGCAGTCCCAGCACCGAGGACGACGACGATGACGACGCGCCGCTTGCGACGCCCATGCTGCAGAACCCCAACGCTCTCCGTACCACGGCCAAGAGCCAGCCGTTTGCGGTGCGTCGCGCTTTGCTTGCCGGCCCTTGGAACCTCGTGTGTAGGCTGCGCTCCTCGCCTTTGGCTACGGCCGCTGGACCAAGATCCGCCTTGCAAACCCGACGCTCGGGGCGCTATCGGTAGAGCAGGTCAAGACGTACGCTACCGCCTACGTGGCACAGCTCGTCACGATGGCCGCCGAGACAGCCGACGTGCAGCTGTACGCAAGGCGGTATACGTTTATCGTAGCACTCCTCGCAGACCTCTACGCCAAAGCCCACCCGCAGGATAAGGCGGTGCGCCCGGCGCCGCTCTACAGCGTTGCGGCCATACCGATGCCGGCAGATATGCACCATGTGCTGCATCCTGAGGCGACGACCAAGCACGCCGTGGCCAAACTCCAGCAGCTCGAGGTGCTCCACGTGCTTGACTTGCTCGTGTCGGCCAAGCTGTCGCCGATCTTGTCGCTCGTCGCCGTGCTCAACGATCTGCGGCAGTGCCCCGTTCCGGGGTCGCCGCCGTCGCCTGCTGGGGTGCTGGAGCGACTTCGGCTGCTAAACGTCGTGCGGACGCTGTCTGTGGTGCCGTTCAAGGATGGCCCCACGTGGTGGGCCGCACCCAACGACGACCTGCGGCTGCTGCTGGGACTGCACCGCCACGGCTGGGTCCGCGGCAAACACCTCGTGACGGCGCTGCAGTCAGACACGCTGCTCTTTCCGCCGCAGCGGCACCCCGGCACGGCGGTCGCTGCCGTGTGGCCCTCAGCCACCGTGCTGCAGAAGCGCGCCAAGACGCTCTTGCGGTCATGGGGCTCGGACGGCCGCGTACCGTTGTTCGCCGCCGATGCGTCCGTCGTTCCGCACGTCGCCAACCTCGACGTTGCGCAGAAGCTGCAGTGGCTTGCGCTGCTCGAGCGCCAAACGCGCTTCATGACGCTAATCCTCGAGTACGGCGTCCCGGACGTGCGCACGTGCTCCACGGTGCAAGAAAAACGCGAAAAATGGCGCTACTTTTTGAACGATCCACTGCTGAGCCTGCGAGCCTGCCAACCACCGGAGCTGACGGTCGAGGCCATGTCGCTGGAGCGGGCAGCGCGCGTGCGTCTCAATCAGAAGCAGTGCTCTCTCGCAGAGGGGCCGTCGCTGCTTGGCGGCACGCGGGACAAGTGGTTGCTCACGGCCGAGCAGGCGACGCACCTGTTGCACCGCATCGAGTTCTTCCGCCTCCTGCGCACCGAAGTACTCGTACTTCGGCCGCAAGACCTCCACGCAGCCATGACGCAAGTGACGGCCACGGCTGCGTACCAAAAAGCGCACTTGCCGCTGTGGTGGCGGTCGCCCGATTGCGACATCCTACTCATGCAGGTCTGTCTTCGGTGCGTGGCTTACGTCTCATGGCTGCGACTAGGGCGTCGAGTGCTACGGTCTAGACCGCCATGTGAGCGACATATGGGCGCTTGACCTCTTTCAGAAGCTCAGCCCGCCAGGCGCGCCGTTCCCGAGCCCCAAGTGGGTCGAAGCCACGGTGCACCACTGCGCCAAAGCCATCCGCAAGCTCCGTGCCCTTCAGCGCCAGCATGAAGCGGACCATCAGCGCATGGCTCGTGAGACCCGCCTCATGATGGCCCACGACCCGCACTTCAGCTCCGACGCGTACGCGCTGCAAAAGCTTCAAAAACACGAAGCGGCCCAGCGCCAAGCCCCCGACGACCGTCTCGCTCATGAGCAGCGCCGCCTTGAAACGGTGCAGGCGCAGGCGCAACGCACGGAGGCCGAGGTACGCGCGCGTGTGGCCATCGAGAAGCAACGCCTCGAGGCCGTACATCGAGAAACGCGCCGACTCGAACTTGAGATCGCGCGCCGCGTCCAAAGCGAAAACCAAAGGTTGGCCGCGGTCCAGCGCGAAGCCGCGCGAGTCGAGAGCGAAGTGTGGTCGCGGGTGCAGGCCGAGCAAGCGCGACTCGTTGCGCGGACGTCGCCGCCACCCGAGGGCATTGTGCCCATTGCGCCCGCGCGGGTGGTTACTCCGCAGATGCCCTATCCGATGGCGAGACCGCTGCTCGTGACGGTCGGCAAGATGCCGTCGCTACCAGTGCCCCCGATGCCACTCCCGGGCCCCCGTCCTGTCGCCCCCCCGATGCCTTCGCCAACTGGCCTGCAGCCTCCGATGGTTGCGATGCCGTCGCCAACAGGCCCTCACCCTGTGATGGTACCCAAGGAAGCGCTGCCGGTCGTGGGCCCTAGGCCCGTGGCCCCACCAATTCGCGCCACAACCGGCCCCCGGTCCGTGGGGCTGCCCAAGAAGCAACCGCTGGCGGAAGCAGAGAAGAGTGCTCTACCGGGGCCTAAGGCGGGTACGATCGAAACGGCGTTTGCGTCACAGAAGAAGCGCCAAGACGCGCGACTCGAGGTCAAGGCCGAACCAAACCGGGTGATTTCCGCGACGGTGCAGGCCTCGACGGCGGCGCTCGACCGGCGGACGCGCCAGCGACCGACTGCGCGAAGTGCACCCGAGATCATCGAGATCGACGACTCCGACTAGCCCCTTGTATATCATTTATAGTTACATGCGCTTTTGGATCGTAGCGCCCGGGATTTCCCCAATGTTGCCAGTGGGGGTAGCCTGTGTACATGGCTCGACGAGGCGGTTGGATGCTTCAAACGCATGGGGCACCACCTTATACGAACTCGGGCACATGGCCGAGGATGTGATTTGCAGGGCAAATTGGTCCGTTGCCTGTAAGACAATGCGAAGAGACCTATTACGAATCCGTCAAACTATCAAGAGTTCTCGAGTATGGTATCAACAGGCCCTGGCCAACGATGCGATCTTGAACAACGGTGCGATCTCAAATCTTCGCCCCCTTGGAGCTTTCATACACCAACTCACTTTGCATTTTGCACCCCGCGATTGACAATGGCCTACTACATGCATGTGCCGGAGCTCACGACGCTTTCGCCATGGGATATGGTGCGGCCGCGTTACTGGTACCCGAGCATGAACCTGGAGCAGTCGCTATTGGATCTGGAGCTCTTGGAGATGACGCAAGCGCTTTTGCCACTGCTGGCGCTCAACCTACTCGACGCGCCCACGACGGACGACGACTTCTTCGCGGATCTGCCCGTGGGCGCCAACACCGCCACGGAGCTCCCGGCCACGGGCGCGGCGGCCTGCAGCAACTATTCATACTCGCACGCCTCGGTCGTGGACGACCAGGGTAAGCGCGTCACAAGCGTGCGCCGCCGCTACGAGGACTCGAGCGGCCGCCTCAAGGCTGTGCACGAGCGCGAGGTCGATGGCAAGCGCCTCGTGACCAAGTGGACCAAGAAGGACAAGGACGACAAGGGCGAGCACTTGACGCTCTGTTCGGAGGGTGTGGACAAGGCGGGGTTCGAAGCGCTCTGGGCCGAGACGCCCTTCCACAAGGCGCACACCAAGAACGCCGAAGACAAGGTGATCGCCGACTCGGCCGCCAGCGATCAAAAGGAGTTCTCGGCTACGACCACGGCCTAGGCATCTCCGTTGTATTTTGATGCGTTGTAATGAAAGTTGGGTGGAGGCAACGAGCGTGCGCGTATGAGGCACTTCAGGAGGCAGATGCTCAGGGCTTAATCGGTTCTGGTGGAAAGCTGAGTCACGGCCGCGACCTCGATGTAGTACGCCAGGACACCCTGCGTCATGGTAGCGTGTTTCTTTAAGCTCGTACGTAGCTAATTATTCTTAGCTTTCTTGAGGTACTCCCCGAAGGTAGTTTTGGACGGAAGCTTGGGAAGCTCGTCGACTGCCGGAAGCGCGAGTTCAGCGGGCACGCGCATTTCACCGACGAGCTGCAGCGGGGCAGCGAGGAAGAGCAAGTGGTAGTTGACGCGCGGATGGCTTGGGTGAGGCGACGGGGGCGATGGCCAAGCTACCGGCCGCAAGTCGATGGTTAAACATGTTTCCAACGTATGTCCAACGCGAAGCTCAGCCAAAGCATAGTCCACATTTATTTCGTCCTGGCTTGCATATATTACGAAAGAAATAATATATACAAGCCAGAACGAAATGTTTGCTCGTCACCTTTGCCGAGCAAGCCTTCATGTAGGCGACCTTTGGCCTCATGAACGAAGATGACCACGAAGACGATTGCGACGCTGAGAACTGCGGTGGCTGCCGTGAGGTTGGCGAAAACTACGATGAGCTCGATGAAGACGATCATGCTGCGGTACGTTGCCCATGCTGTGAACGACACGACGCTGACGTTGCCAATTTGATCAACGCCGGTGGCGTCGTTGAGTTCGACGCGTTCAACGCGTTTTGCGACACCACCAACGTGCTCGCAATGGTTGATGTTAACTAAAGAAATTGAAGGGAAAATGCCAAAACAGGGGTGCTTCAGAAAATGTGTGTCAAAACCGGCGACCAAATGTCAAAACAGTGTAAATCGGGGCACAAGGGCCCTGTCACGAAGAGATGGAAAATGACAGATCAGGGGGGTCATTTTGCCCTTGTGCCAAAACTGGATTATATAGGATTTGTATACTGGCCCCGGCACTCACTTGATCATTGTATACCAACCTCGACCAAAAATATAGTGTGACCTTGTCCAAATTGCCTTCGGTGAAGATTCACATATTGGTTCATGCACCCAGCTATGGTTAATACAGCCAAGAGCACCGGCACACCATGTGGACCAGTTCCCCGAGTAAAATTTACTGATGCAAGTTCCCCGAGTAAAATTTACTGATGCAAGCCAATATGGATCATACTGTTCCACACGTAACTTTAGAAAGTACTTATAGTAAATTTTACTGATGCAAGCCAAAATAAATCATATCGTTATACTCGTAACTCACGACGATACACTCAAAACGCTGTTCAATCTATAGCGGCCCAAAGAGGGCACCACTGCCATAGCTATGCCTTCACCAATGTATTGTGCTAGGGGTGGTAGTACCTTGGTGGCACAGCTGTGCCATCATCACTGTGGTTGATTTGAAGGGGATTCTGTAGCTCACCTGTGCTACCAATGTGGGGTGGTAGTACCCTGGTGGCACAGCTGTGCCATCACTACTGCAGTGGGCTCGGGGGGGGGCTCGGTGGTTCATTTAAGTAGCCGACTAAGCCAAACCGCTCGCTCTAGGATCCGTTCCTTGAGTGAACTTTACTTTAGCGAACCAAAATAATTTTTTTTGTTCTACACGTGACTCACAACGATGCAATCAAGGCGTTGTTCAGTAAAAAGCGGCTTCTAAATGTATCCTGCAAATATACCTAAGCCAACTTGAACTGTGGTAGGACGGGAAGGCTTAGCGGCTCACCAGTACCACCAACATCTGCTTGCGGCTTCGAAGTACCATTGGTGGCACAACTAGGCCACCTCGTAGTGTAGTGGTCGTACGGGCCCGAGTGGCTCACCAGTGCCACAGACGTGACTTGCTAGTAGCCTTGTGATACAACTGTGTGACTATGACGTACCGGTGTTAGGTGCCTCGGTGAGCTACTTGCAGTTGCACAATAATAAAACCAATAGGCTTGGAAGACTCGAGATATCGTTGGTGGCACTCGTTAGTAATTCAAAATGCCGTCCCAATTAATTATGGAAGTCATAGTTACTCGCATACCAATGCAATCATTAGGGGCACAAGAGCCATCGCCGGCGGCACACATAAGTCATCACTGGTGGCACACCTGTGCCATTACCGGTGGCACACTGAGCCACCGGCAGTAATATATTGAAGCAATTCCTCGTGGCACACTTGAGCCACCGGCAGTAATACAACGGAGCTATTTTAGGTGGCACTGAGTCACCGGCAGTAATATATTGGTGCTATTCCCGGTGGCACACTTGAGCCAGGGTTGGCAGGCATGGCGGCCTGAAAGGGGAATTAGCTCCAAGCCTGAAGGCAAAAGGGGAGTATAACTTGACGATTAGCCCAAAAGCTCCGAAAAGAACGCATGCGCGTGCGAAATTCCTTGTCGATGTAGGATGCCATGACGTTGTCCACCCATAGAGTCCCCACTGTCCTATCGCTCTGCACCTTTTGAATATTGTTGGCAACGATAAATCGCGCTTCTGTTGTCAAGGGACCGAGCCGATTTGTCTTAAAGCGAGCAAGACGAGTAAAGCTCTTTCCATAGTGTTCTGCGAGGCCAGTCGCGCTGAATAAACAAGCGCAACAACTGAAATTTGGAATTCCGCGGTCGTTCGAGTTGATGTCGCGGTAAAATTTAATTCGGCTTTACTTCTTGCTCGTTGCAGTGTAGAGAAGCAAAGTTGGTGCCTCCAGCAGTCGAATCAGATCTTTCATGCCACTACCGATCGGAAAAGCAAAACTATTGACCACGAAATCCAGCGACTCCATGTAGGGATATTTATTTGTCGGTTGCCTCGGCAAGAAGACGATATTGGTCGCCTTGTCAAGTGCGTTGTATTGAGAACATCCTTAAACTGACTCGTCGGCAGTGGTGACACATTGATGAAGTAGAACGAGACGTTTAACTGGAAACAATTAGTTCCGACCGTGCTCGGGAAGGCTCTCGCATTCTTGATGTGCGTCGCAGACGACGTATGCTGCTTGAACTTGAACGCGTCGTTTTTGCGCTTGGAGTGTGCCTTCACGACGACAATTGTGCATTCAGTTTAATGAATATGTTTCGATGGCATGAGGCATCGTCACCTTGGCGACCATGGAAAAGATGAGGCCGTTGCCTGACAGGTTTTGTAGTGCCTCAGAAGATACTTGCCTTGAGTATGGGCCAATATTTTTTCAAGCGTCGCACAAACTGGAGCGAATTGAGCCCTTCGATTTAAATATCTCGATTTTAGAATGATATTTTTTTCTTGACAGTAAATGATCAAAGGGGAAATTCCCCTTTTGATCTTGCAATTTGTATTCCCCCGACGCCCCGTTCAACTCTATTTTATATTGAAAAATTTGTATCCAAAAGGGGAGCATTAAATACACCCCCCAAGGCCAAAGCTGCATGGGGATTGGCCTAGGTTGACAGGAGACCAGGACAAGGCCCGCCAGCGGGTCAGTCTCGGGCAACCTGTCCGTTGCTGCACAAAGGGTCCAAAATCGTTGAAATTAGCCTTCCCCTTTTGAGTGTCCAAGAAAAGTAGCAAAAAGGGTAAAAGTGAACCAATCTGCCATCCCTGACTTGAGCCACCGGCAAAAACACCGGAGCAATTTTCGGTGGCACACCTGCGCCACCGGCACGGGTCCACATGAGCTTTTTTCGGTTGCACACCTAAACCACTGACAATTGTACACTTGAGCTATTGTAGTTGATACAAGGGACGGTTCTAGCCTACTTTATAGAGTCAATATTCGTATCACTATTAGCTCATTTTGAGTGGCTTCACACTGAGCCATCACCGGTGGTACACCTGTGCCATTATCCGTGCCACACCTGAGCCACTGTCAATTGTACACCTGAATCATCTTTGTTGACACAGGAGGCCGTTTTTAGCCTTCTTGAGTGATAACTCGTATCACTACAGTCACCTCGGGGCTAAGTTGGACTTGCTTAAGTTGGACTTTGTCCGACCTGCACAGTCTCACCGCCAGATTTTTATTTGCAGACGCGTGAAATATAA
>JNBR01001636.1:0-16210 GCA_002081595.1 Achlya hypogyna | reverse complement strand
GCTTCCACAATTCGTACCCATAGCCTCAATAAATCGTACAAATGGAGGTACGAATTGCCAAATTAGCTGAATTTCACAATACTTGGCAGCTTAGGAAACACGAAGTCATTCAAAATGTGCGTGCCTTACCCAGACTAATGTCATCGACGCACCAGCCACGACGGAACCTAAACCGAAAATGCGAGAATACAGACAACAACATGCAAAATGATTATTCATGTTTTGGGAGTATGTCTTTAGCTTGAACTATACTAATACCAAACAACTTGGCCATCATGAACATGTGCATCTGATCTTGTCGGTACTGGCGATCCTCGCGCTCTCGGCAGCGAGCAGCTTCTCGTTCTTCACGCTCTTCTTGGCGTGCTTGGGCTCGCTCTTCCATCATCATGAACATAGCCATGATGTCGTTCGGTGCGGTTGTGCGTTCCGTTGCCAGGTTTTCCTCAGCCGTCTTTATGAACCGGTCCAGTGATTGTCGCTTCTGGGCGACATGAGAAAGCATCGGTGCGTCGATGGCGCGCTTGGTACCACCAAGTTTGCCTTTGAGCTTCGCTCCGAGGGCAATAAGCCCTGATGTTGACACCCCAGTGCGATTAATTGTTTTACCCAATTCTTGAGAACTCTTTACTTGCATCACGCTTCTATGACTTGAGGATGGACGTACAACTTTACTGCACGATGGCAGAGTTGCACCCCTATCAAAGCGAAAATTAGCCACATCGAGATAAAATTCACTCGCACGCGAAGTCAATTTCACTTTCGCAAAAATCGCCCAAAGCGATATCATCACAAGCTTCAGCCTCATCGGCCTTCGCAACTAGCACGGCCAATGATCCCCCGCTTGCCGATGCATCCGACGGGACATTGTAATCGCTGAAAAGCTCGTTGGCTGCAAAAGGCATGTCGTTGCACGACCCGGCGCCACTGTTGTCGCTTGCGTCATCAAGCGTCTCCACTGCCATTTTGTTTTCGATGGCTCTCTGAATACGCTTGGCTCTTCGCACTGGCGATGGGCATGCCGGGTCGCCCGTTGGCTTGCGAGCGTGTCGAAATTTATTGTACTTGCGGCGTAGCGCTTCCCAGTCACGCTGATGGACGACAAGCGGGTGGCTGTTGTACATTTTTGCAGCCTCCTTCCACTACATTTGGCCGAACGGGTGCTTGACCTCGACAATATCGAGGAGCAGGTCGACGTCGCCATGAGCCCAGTTCTTGGCCATACTAACTGCAGAAGTTCTTTTATAACACAAATTGCATTAGACCGGGGAGAACAGAACTCTAGTATAGTTAAAAAAGCGTTGGTTCGAATGCGTTGGAGAATTATTGGTTGTCAACCGCGCCGCCAACATTGACAGGTGTTACTTGTGGAGCAAAAGTCTCAGAAGTGCTCCAGATATGTTAGATCAAGTGGTCTGATTCGACTAAAAGATCGTCTCACCACAATCGTGGTTGAGCATGACACAATGATCATGACTTGATCCTGGGAAGCCCGCGAAGAAGTAGCGAATTTGCCTTTTATCGCCACAAATCACCAGAGCCACAATGAAATATTCATTCAAGACACATGGGGCAGACACTTTTATATACCGTTTACAGCATAATTGCTCTTTCTTGTATAGCAGTCCTCGCCATGGTGACATGGTTTGATGTCCAGAGGAAAGAGTGTTATCCACAAATCCGATACATCCTGGTAAATCTGTCACACGCATAACAATTAATGCACACTCTTCAGCCGATGGCCACTGGATCGTCTCATCTTGCAATCGTAAAATTCCTGATATAGCCCGGTCGGTAAATTTATCAATCGATCCATAACCTATGCTGAAGTAATTTGCAATTTTTATCATGCCGCAAGCGTTGCCATAATGCCCAAGGCGGTACAGAGAGACCGTTAGGTCATTGCGCGCTCGAAGTACTTTGTCAGGACTATTCATGTACGGTGGAGTATTAAGCAACCACGCATGCAGCTCCCAGAAGTTGTCGTGGGATAAACGAAAATTATGTTTGAATGCAACGTCCGTTTGCTCATCTCACGATTCATTAAATCGGTTAGACTTTGGTTGGCTTCGCAGCCAGACATACAAGCAGCGAGTATATAGGATATGCAAATACAAATAGGCAAGTTTGCGATCGACGTCATTCAGTCGCGCATATACAAGCCCATGGAAGTAGACGATAGTTTGGAGAACATACAAGAAAGTGCATGCAGATATCAGTACAATATACATATCATATTGAAGAATATATAAATATAGTAGAAATTATAAATAAATTAAGTGGAATTCACACAAAATACGGCAAAATAAACATAAAAACTCGAAAGCTAATCAACGACTGTAAAATGCACAGAAAATACAGAAAATATTGCAGAAAATACAGAAAATATTGCAGAAAATACAGAAAATATTGCAGAAAATACAGAAAATATTGTAGAAAATACAGAAAAATGCAAGTTGAAAGTAACATGTGAACACAGAAAATACAGAAAATAAAGAAAATATGTAAAATATACAATACATACAAGTTTTGCGTACACTGAAAACCACAGTAAGTCGTTGAGAACTCTTTTCAGAGTAATCAATGTTGCACGCTTCGCTTGAATGTAGCGTGGTGGGGCTCTTTGCATGCTTCTAGATCCCAACGGTTCTAGATTTACATATTAATGACGCGGATTAATTCAGTTTAAGTTTCGCTTCCTCGCGCACCAGTACACCAGGTAGCACTGATTGGTCTTTCCACGCAACGCAACCCGAGCAAGTCCGTTTTACTTGCCCGCCGCCGTCGAACTCAAACCCGTACAGTATCAGCGCCGTTTCCTCTCGTACGCCGTCACTTCCGCGCCAACGCCCTCTGCTGCTGCTGCATTTCAGCGAATCTCTGGCGCTCGTGTCATATTCCCACTTTGGTCGGTTTATCACACCAGTTAGCCTTTGTCTAGCTGTCTTGTGGTAACACAGAGTCCCGATCCCAACTTCGTGCCAGCATGTTACTGCTCGCACGCCGATTTTCCACCGCTCCCTCGCCCTTTGCAGTCACTGCTTCTCGGCGAAACTTTAGTGCTCGTGTCATATTCCCACTTTGGTCGGTGTATCACACCAGTAAGCTTTTGTCTAGCTGTTTTGCGGCGCTCAGAGTCCCGTCCTCTTCACGGTTCGCTCTTCAACTATGGATCACTTGCCAGACGATCGTCGTGCACAGCTTGAGCAGCTCTCTCTGCTCATCACGGCCCCAGTACTTCAAGCAGACCTGGAGCGCATGCAACCGTCTGAGCAGCTAGCTTGGATTGACAACTACACGGCCCAATCCAGTACGACTGACCAACATCTTCGCGATTCGCGAGGCTCAAGCGCAAGTCCGCGACCTTCAGGCCCGCAACATCGAGATGCAAGCTGCTGGTACCCAGCTACAACAAGACAACGACGAGCTTCATGCTGAGCTCTCCACACTCACCGCGGAACGCGATTTACTACAGCGCCTCGCCGCGTCCGCTCAGAGTGTCGACCGCAGTTCTCGTCCTCGTCCAGTGCGCCTCGACGTCCCTAAGTTTAGCAATCTGAACCTGGAAAGCTCGTCCGCTAGTCAACCCAAGTCATGCTGGCTGTGAACACCGAGATGATCGAGTTACCAACGCCTCGCATTCACTACGCGATATCGCTCTTGGAAGGCCGCGCTCAAGAGTGGACTCTGATTAAGATTGAGAGTGATCCCAGCGCCTTTCGGTCAATCAAACACAGTCTCGAGGAGCTGAAAGGCATGTTTCTGACGCCCCTCAACGACATGCAGTACCACCAGAAGTTCATTAAGCTGCAACAAGGTCCGAAGCAGTCAGTTCTTGACTTCGTTCATGAGTTGCGCACAACGTTGGCTAATTTGTCGAATCCAAACACGATACCCGAGTCCCTACGTGTCGCCGTAATTCTTGGCGGTCTGCGCCACAGCACGGCCAGAGATCAGGTTTGCCGTGCGCGTCCCGAAACATTTGATGAAGCAGTTCGCATCGCCACGGCAGAAGTCTTCTCCGTCGAGATGTCCCGTGGTCCTACTCGCGAGTCCCTTGACATGGATCTGTTCAATGATGCAACACGACAAGGCTGGCGTCCGTCAATCCGCGTGTTATCGTCGAGCTAGCACCGTGCTTTGCCGACTTCACGAACGTTGAACGATTTTTCGTTATTGATTTGGATCCTCGCTATGACCTCATTCTTGGCATATCCTGGCTTGTTGATCACGAGCCATGAATCGATTGAAAGCGTCGCACCATCGGAAAGTCCGTACCGCTTCCCCAACAGAGCCTCAACAGCACGTCGGTGTGTCATGAACCCGCCGCTGTGGCCACTACCGCCTTGCAACCGGTGATTGCCTCGACGCCTGCATCCTCCGACGCCATCACCGTCGCCGTCACTGCCAGTGGTAGCCAGTCTCCTGGCCGGTTAACCTCTAACAGTCCCTATTCGAGTTTGATCTAGTACGATTCGCCCTTTGCGCCGCCCGACTCGGTGGAGTGCCCTCCTGACGTCGCCGATACCCGTCCGTTTACGGGTTGTGTGGATTCCGTTGCAGAGCACGGCTCTGAAAACGAAGACGCTGCTCCCAATGAGCGCGTGAACCCCTTATCGTCCGCTTTTACGGTGGGGGAAGGTGCTGGACGTGCTGGGCAGTCCACACAGCGGAAGGCAGGTTTGCACTCCTGCTTCCGCATGGAGTTGGCCTCCGAGGCACGCAGTTCTCCGTGCCTTCCGGACCGTGATCAAGTTTGTCGCCAACATCGCACTGCACCCGACGGGGTCTCCAGTGCCGCCGTGGACTCTCGTAGCCATTCAGAAAGGGCTGACGCCGAAGAATTGATTTTGTCCACGTGCAACCTTGAAGAGCTGTCGTCATCAGCTGCTGAGATCCTTGCTCTGCCCGAGTGGCATTTTCGGTCGTTTGAAGCCGCATTGCGACGCGGCGACGTCATGAGCATCGCAATCATCCGGTCGATTGAAGACCAGGATTTATTAAGTTCGTCCACAGAGGACGCCGGAGTCGACCCAAGTCGGCAGGGCCGATTTGAGTCGCAATCATGGGACGCGCTGAAGAAAAGCCCGTTCTACAACTTGTTGCGTGAGTTCGCCGATATCTTTCCAGACGAGGTCCCGAGTCGCTTACCGAAGGACAAGGGTTTCCGTCATGAGATCGATCTCACGCCAGGCACGAAATACTGCGTGACACGGCAATGGCCACTGCCGCGAGAGCAAGTTGCAGCGATCGACGAATTTTTCGCTAAGCGTCAGAAGGCCGGTCATGTCCGAGAGAGTACGTCGCCACACAGCAGCCCGGCCTTCTGCGTGAAGAAGGCAACAGGAGGCTGGCGCATCGTCCACGCGTTTAACAAGCTGAACGAAGCAACGATACCGGCCCAGACACCGATCCCACGTAAGGACGACATTATTCGTGGGATGGCCGGGTCCACCATCTTTTCGACATTGGATCTGCGCGACGGCTTTCACCAGATCCTCATGCGCAACGCAGATATCCCACTCACTGCCGTCTCAACACCAAGTGGGATGCTTTGGGAGTGGCTGGTGATGCCACAAGGTCTCTCGAACGCTCCGGCAACCTTCAACCGCGTTGTCCAAAACAAACCGCGTTCGTGTCGCGCCTTTGCTCCGAGCTACTTCGACGATATCTCGTCCAAAGTAAAGGCGAGGATTCCGAGTCAGCCCTAGACGTCCATAGGCGGCACCTACGCAGCGTCCTCGAAATCTTGCGCGAAAACGAGCTTTACGCCAACCTGAAAAGTGTATGTTCGGCGTATCTGAGATCCCCATACTCGGAGACTACGTGGGCATCAACGGTTGCCGCGCCGATCCCGAGAAGATCACAACCATCACGAACTAGCCCGTGCCCGCCAATCCAAAGCACCTACGCCAGTGGCTTGGACTTGCGACGTATCTCCACAAGTTCACTCGCAACTTCGCCGACATAGTTGGGCCCTTGACAGCGTAACTGAAAAACGACGCTCTGTGGTGTTGGACTGACGAACACTATAAGGCATTTGAAAGTGTCAAAGAGACCCTTGTCACGGCCCCTGTCCTTGCTCTTCCCGATTTTACCCGTCCGTTTTCTGTTGTCTGCGCTGCCTCTGACTACGCGATTGGATGCGCCCTGATGCAGCGCGACACCGAAGGTCGCAATCGACCCGTATCCTATCAGCCACGCAAGCTCCAGAACGCCGAATTTGGCTACGCTGTCCATGACAAGGAACTTTTGGCCATCAAGTACGCTCTCGTAAAGTTTCGAGTTTACCTGCTCGGCAGCGACCGGTTTGTTGTATACACAGACCACGCCTCGTTGCGCACGGCCACAAAAACGCCACATCTCTCACAGCGCATGGCCCGGTGGCTTAGCTTCTTCAAGGAGTACAACTTTTCGGTCGAGTACAAGCCCGGGCGCTTCAACGTACTTGCCGACGCACTCTCACGCCGTCCGGACTACGGCTCTGCAGAAGAACTGAACATCGTCACTCGCATCGTCTCCGATTTACCGGCGCGACTCCGTGCCGCCTACTCCGACGACACCGTATGCTCCGAACTCGTCAGCCTACTCACAGCGCCAACTCCTCCGCCTGCGCACTGCAAGCGGTCATTACGTCGCTACTTGCTCATCGACGGTCTCCTCTACTACCAACCCTCAGAGAGCGACGAGCCACGTCTTGTGGTTCCCAACAACGAGCAGCTACGTCACGACGTACTCTTTGAATGTCACGACTCCAAAGGTAGCGGACACCTTGGTCGCGAGAAGAGATACTTGCGTGTCGCCAAGACATTCTGGTGGTGCCGTATGTACAAGTTCGTAAAGCGCTATCTATGTCCAGACATGCGAAACGTGCCAGCGCATGAAGCCGACCCCAAGCAATCGTGCCCGGCTTCAGTCCCTTCCAATTGCTTCCGACAACTGGTCAACGGTCGGCATGGACTTCATCTTCGACTTGCCTTCGGACGCCAAGGGCCGCGACGGAATCTACACCATGATCTGCCACCGCTCCAAGGCGGTGTGTTTGAAAGCCGTGAAGAAATCCATAGACGCCGTTGAGTGTGAACAACATCCTCTTCAAGCGCGTCGTCGCAAACCACGGCATGCCCGAGTTCATTGTCAGTGATCGCGATCCACGATTCACAGCACGCTTCTGGCAAGCTCTGTTCTCCCTGCTCGGCACTCGTCTAAAGATGTCCACGGCTGACCACCCAGAGACGGAAGGCCTTACTGAGCGCGTGCATCGCGTTGTCGAAGACGTTCTCCGCAGCTACGTACAAGCGCATCCTACAACATGGAGCGCCCATCTACCGTCCGTCGAACTCGCCATCAACACTGCAGTTCACGCATCCACGGGTTTCTCGCCATTTTTCTTGAACCATCTACGACACCCCCGATTGCCCCACGACCTCGGTTTACCGAATCTAAGTGGGGGAGGGATGCAATGGGATGCATCGATTCGAGCTGAACAAGCACACACCGACACAACGCACACCCCAGCACCGTCCAAGAAGCTCCGCCGCAGCGTTGAGCAGTTCGTAAAAATGCGCAACTACGTCATGACCCAAGTTACGGATGCCCCTCGCTGAAGCACAAGCAAGACAAGAAGCTGCACAGGGTGGACGAACAAACATGGAGTCCTTCGAAGTGGGAGACGAGTCCTCCTTAGCACCAAGACGATCCCCGAAAAGCTGGTGTCCAAGGTTGGCTCCACCAAGTTCAAGCCAACATTCATCGGGCCGTTTATAATTTCAGCCAAGATCAGCGACGTCTCATACAGGCTTATATTACCCAAGGCATTAATACTACACAACGTCTTCTATGTTGGTCGCCTTAAGCGATACCGTCGTCCCGACGCCGATGAAGAAAGCGCACCTTCCGCTCAAGCAAGCCCTGCCGCGACCGAATCCGCACGGCGTGCTCAACCGCCCGGCGAGTGCGCTCGTCAGCGCGGCGCACGCGTTGCTCGAGGTGCTCGACAGCCGCAGTCGCTTCAGCAAAACGACTCTGCATGTGATCAAGAGCCGCCGCCGCCTCGTCCACGCTCCGCTGCAACTGCAACACCCCGGCAACAGCCGCATCAGCAGCGTCAAGACGCCGTTGCATTTTGTCGAGCGCCGCCGCCGCTGCTTGATCACCTAGGCAAAGAACGTCAAACCGTTGACAGCATTATTGGCACACGATTGCATCGAGAGCGCAAACAATACCTTGTGCGATGGCTTGGCGAAGCTCCAACGTGGGAATCAGCGAACGTCCTTGAGGAAGACGTTCCTGGCCTTGTAGCGCAGTCTCAAGAGCGCGAGCTTGCGCAGCGATGTACTGCTGAACGTAACGAAGCACATTGTCCCTCGTCGCCATTGCCATCGTGCGACTCTGAAAATACGTCGCCATGGCAGCAGCGTACTGGAAGACGACCGCGCCTTCACCAGGACGTGGAACGGCGAAGAGCTCACGACCATCACGAGACGTCGCGGCCTGGAAGCCACCAAAGCTTGTCGGTTGCATCTCGAGGACCTCGAGCCACCGACGCCAATACTGCGCAGCAACGTCCAAGGGCGCAAACGGAGCACGGTGGTCGTCGAGATGCAGTCATGAGTGTACATCGCATGATACGATATATTCTCGAGTACAGTGGCGGTCGAAATAATCGCCGCACCAACACTCCGTCAAACCGCTTGTGATGGGCCGAAACATGAAGCCATATGCTGACCCACGTGCCAATTTCCCTGCAGCAGCTTTTTACCTCCAAAATTCGAATTATATACTGGACAGACAGGTCGCCAAGTGACACGTGTTGCTCAATTTTCCTCCACACTTCTTATAACCTCCTGATAAACAATACTTAATGGTTTAATTCCATTATACAGGTATTTGCTGTTGTCTCAGCGGGGGGTGCGGCGATTATTTTGACCGCCACTGTACCATGAGTCTTGATGGGAATCGTACAAGAGCAAGGAGCGCAGCGAGGACGCTGCATAAGAGAACCTTGCCCGCATGTGCTGCCGCTTTGCATACAACTATGGGTTTGGCAATCGTGTTGCCACTTCACGCTCCAAAAAGTCTGCCGACCTCGTTGCAATCCAGACGTCGTTGCACTTTCTGGGAAAAATACAAGACCCTCGACCTCTCCCGTCTCGTAAACGTTGACGAGACGGGAATTTTCATGGATATGCCGCCTTGCTACATTCTAGCAGAAAAAGTGAAATCGTCAGCTATTGACAAAAGTCAGGAAAACTCGGCGCGAATCACAGCAGTATCGGCCATTAAGGCAAACGATGCGATATTGTATGTTACCCTACGTAAACTGTTGACTTAGAGGCGAAACACTACCGATTTGTTTTATTTTGAAGGCGGCCGTAGGTGGAATAGAGCTTGACAAGATTCCCTAGCCGCACATGTATGTCGTACAAAGTAATACGTGACAGGATACACGAAGCTGGGCATTGTACCTCGAGAGAGTTTTGAAGTTTTCCAATATTCCGTAATTGATTGGGCTCACCAGTTAACTGTTAGGTTGCACGTGCAGCGCAGCAGCGTTGTTCTATTGGACAACTTCAAATGCCAGATAAATAAGGCTAGCTGCGCTACGATCCAGAATGAAATGGGCTGCACGCTTTCTCCGTTGCCCCCAAACACGACTTCGGTTTGCCAACCGCTAGACGTCGGCATCATGGGGCAGCCCATTTACGGAATGATCAACGGTGGGGCCACGCGAATGAGCATGTACCTCGTTGCTGGCAATGTCGTCGCTGCAAACTACTGTTGGCGCTTGATCTATAGGTGTACCTGGCGCCTACGTGTTTTGTTTTTCGTTAAACTTGGGCTTCATGGCATTCTCCGATTGGTATAGCGATGAGCATCGTTCGCAGGTCAGCTGCCCAGTGTAGCGCGACGTCGCCGACTTTCTTGTGGACCTCGGCACGGCCTATCAAGACGTATGCCACACATCGATATCGGCTCCCAGCACGCCCAAGCGCTGTCGAGATATGGAAGTTGTAGGCGTGTCTGTGCCGTAGGAATCAAGCAGTGATGCGTTAGGAACCAGGCAAAGGAAAGAGTGAGTATTTGAATTAATCCTGCAAGTGAGGTAGGATCTACTGTACTAGGAATATCTATGATATAGTCGACATCTACATAATGGTATCTTGTACTTGGATGACGATTCGGAAAAGTCGTAGGAGGGTCGATCTTCAACAAGCGCTTGATAATTCTCGTCTCTCTATGCCACGATTCTGGCAAAGCTCGAGGCACCGCCGCTCTTCGCCGCGCCTGCCGTCGCTCTATTCGCCGTGGGGATGGCACCAGCACCTGTGCGCTCTTGGAGTGCCAGCTGCGCGTGTACCTGCGCAACGCGGAGCTCGTTCAAGCCCGGTTCGGGCTCGTTCTCGTCATGAGTGTCCTCTCCTCGACTTCGTCCCGAGAGGGACAAAATCGGTCGCCAGTGTCGACCCCAACAATTTATCGGCTGGGGAAAGACCCGTAATAAGATTAGCACAGGCTATAAATATTTATAAAAACAAGCGTCACGAACATGTAGCATCCATGCAGCGCCCCACTCGTCGTTGAATTTAGTCAACCACCGTATGTGTTCTACATCATCTGCTGCCATTAACCATGGGTTCGGGGCCACTGAGATCTCGGTTGGTGCAGACCTTTCTTGAATCGCTTTGCATTTCTGGCTAGGACATAGAATGCAATAAGAGGTGTGCACAGCGACAAAATTCGGATAGTGTAGCTGGGCAACCATATCGTCTCCCGTTGCACGCCAAAAAAGGCCATGCATTCTAGTTTTTCCTGCATTATAGTTGCCGACCGAACACGGCCTCATATATTATGCAGTGTAGAAGAGGGACTTTGCCATTGCAGATACAATGTTTGGCTTCGTTGGACGCTGGCGTCGGCGCTTTTGTGATGGAAGTCCTAACAACCGCTGCGTTTCAGACGCAGTCAATAGTGCCGCGGCAACAAATGCTGACTCAGGCTATACGTGACATTCGAACAAAACGACACATCAGAAATGATGTGCGTAAATGTTCTCTGAGCTCCACAATGTTATCGTCTAATTTGCAGGTGTTATTATTTCGACTTCTTGCGCTTCGACGCACGGTCAAGGAAAGGCATGTTAGTGACCCCCATTGCTGCAGTTCGACGAGCCGTGCGCTTCATCGGTGGCTATACGGCGGCTGACACTGTTTGCGCAAAATGTTTTGCGCCTTCCCCACCCCGCACTTGGTTCAAGAGCGTATTCAGACTTAGGAGTGCTATATGATACACGTGCGGATCCGACAAACACGTAGTCACTCCACTCCTGGTTCCGTTTAATACACTTGATGATCTCGTGCAGTGACCTTCCTGTCCTGTGACGATGGCCAAAAATGTTGAAACAATTGAAATAGATTGGTCTTGGCCAATTCATCCTTCTTTGCTCTGCAATCATTCACTCGTGAGTTGTTATTCTCGTCGGGCTGGTTTGAGACGTGGTCAACACTGAAGGCAGCACTTGTATAGGTCGAGCACACCTTGTACTTGACTTGGGCCAGCGACTCAAACCACCGCGTTGCGTGTGTTTACTTCTCGAGCAAAGCCTAGCAACGCACGAATTCGGCTTCAAAGTCATTGGACATAAAGCGGTGGCGAATAAGTTTATTGCCATCGAGCAAAAACTGTCGTCAGATGTCGTCAGTCATGCCAGCAACGGCCTTGAGGATCGTTACCAAGTAGTGCTTAGCGCAGAGTACTTGCGTCATGCAGATTCTGTCTGCAGTTGCCGCTAATGCTGGAGCCCCATCTGTCATGAGCATTGTGCCATCCACGGCAAGACCACAGGCCTCGAGACCGGCGACGCAAGCATCGCTATTCTCGGTTGGTGCCAGATATACGCTTAACGACGTGTGATGAGTATACCACCGTGTTGCGACGCAAAACTCGAGGCCACACTTTTCGGCAGCTCGTTGTAGCGATGGGCTATGTCTTGGATAGCATGAAAGCGGGCCAACACGGTTGTCCGCCAGCGAACAAAGGCTGTGATCACTTGAACTTTTTCCAGAGCGACCGTGTTTATGGCGATGCAAAGGCTCTGTGGACAGCTCAGAGGCGGCTTTAACCGGGCCGAGCAGACCCGGCTCAGCTTTAAGCAGGTCGTCGTCAGCTGTTTCGCCGACGCATACCAGTCGTCGGGTGGGAGGCAATGGCGCTCGTCGGCGATCCATGGTTGCGGTGCCGTGGCGGACGGGAGCAAGCTGGGGCCAAAAGTCGCACGGAATGACGGGAACATGGATTTACGTGGAGCAAATTTCTAAATGGCACCTCTGGGTGCGAGCTAAACGTTGCTCAACTCTCCACGTAGACGACGCGTGGAGCGTGGTGGTCAGAGGTGGGAATAAATGTATTGACGGCAAAATCAATTGCAATTTTAAATTGCAATAATTGATTGCATGGATTGTGTAGGTGTAATTATTGATTGGATGGAGAGCCTATTGAAAATTTTCCACCGTTACCGAAACCAAACCAGCTAATATTTTAGAGTATGCTAGCTTGTACAGGGTATACAACGTTGCTCGAGGCCAAGGGGGTCGAGCGCTCCTAAAGGATTTATGACTAAACGCTGTGGCCCGCAGTGGGTGAGGCACGAAGGTTGCTACTAGTGCGACTGTTAAAGATTATTGTCGCGTGCAGTAGTTTCGTACAGTGATACAGTAGTGTAGGCAACGTTGCTAGCCCGTAAAATATTGAACAAACGATGTGGTTCATTTTGGTTTTTCAACTGACCTTGAATCTCCGTGAAACCCTTCAACAGCAAAATAGTAAGGGTTACAACTGTCAATAGCACTATTTCGAACCTTCTGGGTTGAACGAATAGCCAAAACCGCCACTTTTCATTCCAGAATACTCAAAAATCGATAAATACACATCACGATGGAATTATTTGCGTCGAATTTCAACCTTTGCCAAAACCACTTATACAACTGAACGATGTACTGCAGTTCCCGAGATTTAGATTAAATCTTTTCTACATTTTATGAATTTATCTTCAATTTTGGTTGCCAAAACGCAACAGACTACGTACACCAAACAAGTGCTGCAAAAACGAAGAGACGACGAAAGCGCCGCGTCTGCGTGTTCACCCACACCGCCCTGGAGAAAGGCGGCGTGGTCCGGTCAACGACAACAGGGGGGGCAGGACAGCCTTTTGATCTCGAGTATTAATGTGGAGTTGGCCACCACATTGGTACTCGTCTTCAACGGGTGGTCCCCGGGACCCCTGGGGATACCATAGGATCCTGTCGACCGGATCTGTGAACAACTATCGCTTCCGCGCCTTTCATTTCTCCTCAACATCGCGCCGCTTTCATGTTTTGCTTTTTTCTCTGCAACCCATATGCCATCATCGATGGTGCAGCTATGTAGCTGATGCATTCTCGGCATGGTTGTTTGTGCATTTCAATTTCTATGATTATTTCTCAACCTCTATGACGAAATGAATTAAAATCATGGCTGAGAGGAAAATAGTTACTAGTACAATTTTTCGTGCTATTTCTTAATATCATATGTCAGACTTCGAAAACTATGTCATACTGTCTCGGCAATAATGGCAAAAATGCCATTTCTGGCAGAAATTTTGCAGTTTATCCTAATTGATTGAATCATGGGAAAAATCACCGATAGCGCAGACGTTCGAAACCCAAGTTCAATTGCATAATATTATGGTTATACGAATTGCGCAGCGATCGTGCTTATAAGATAGCTGTTGCGTAAGGTGCAAATCCGTATGTATTAATCACTCGAATTAGTACCTCAATGACAAATGCAGTGCAGGAAACATATGAGATGTACGAAAAAACACAATTAGCAGAAAAATTCTGCTCTATTGCATTGCCATATTTTAATTTAACACTGGACGCCAATATTAGTTACCAGATTTATTATTTTTCTTTTCGATGGATACTACCTCATCCCAACCCAAAAGCCGTCGTGCCATTTATTTGTCCTGTTGTGTTCGATTTTTGCTGTATTTTTCATGATCATGTATAGTAAAGATGCTGCTACGGTGAAAAGCCACACACCGAAGGTTTTTCCGTGTTTCTTTTACCAGCCAATCGTTCTGAACGATTGGCTCAGAAATGGTCTTGCGTAATTCATCTCAACGTCACGATATTATTCAATTGACAAGGTTTGAGAGTTACGGCGCCAACGACGGAGGCAGCAAGCATCGCTTGCTGGTATATGAATGGCCCAGAAGGCGACTACTACGTCTGCAAGAACTCAAAGTGCGGCAAGTAGGTCAAGTGCGCCGGTCGACAGGGTACACGAAAGTTTTCCGCCACCTAACCAGCTGCATCGGCCCAAACCTTCGCGAAGCGCTCCCTGCGTTTGGCTTCACAACCGACAAGAACCACGACTTGTTTAAGACATTCTTCACGATCTCCCGTTGCTCGGCGAACTTTTGCTAGGGTGCGCCTCCCACAAGTTTGCGCTCGCTGTCAAGGACTGGATCGAGACTTAGACCTGCTTGGATGGCGCATTGGACAAGGTTCATCAAGTGATGGTCAAAGTGTCAATTATCAAGCTGTCGGCAAGCCTGCGCAACATGACGAACTTTTGCGCTGTCAAGGCTAACGAGACGCGCTGGATCTCAAGGTTTACGTTGCTCAAGCGATACTTCTGGATCAAGGGCAAGCTCGAGAAGGTCGATGAGATTGTTCGGACAACAAGGTCTTGCGCCTCGCGGAGCCTCACTTTCAGCGGCTTGTCGCTGTGACTGTGGGCCCCAGAAGGCGACGCACAACATCCTGCACTCTCGCGAAGACTTCGATTTGATCATCCAAGACAAGGTCCTTGCTGCTATTGATGCCAAGGAGATAAAAATGGTGGACATTGCGAAGCAGCTTAACATTTCCATCGACACAGTCAAGAAATTCAAATATTAACGCGACAAGCTCGCCGCAACAACAGTATCGCCTGTGTATCGTGGTGTTGGTGGCGCGGGAAGACGTCAAATTATTCCAAACTTTGTGCGATTTTCGTACATTTTACAGTATCGGACGAAATTTAACTGCCAGGGTACTAATTCCTCATTGGCTAGGAGAGGGCGAGCATGCCATATGATACTACTTTAATAACCCTCGAAACTTAATCGGCTTGAAAAGCGACTGGATAGAGATCTAGTGGTGAGTAATTGTTGCCGCGGGTTCGAGTCCCGGCTCGGCCTTTTGCCCGATCAAGTAATTTTTACCAGTGATGACGAGCTAGTTCATAGTGAGGCACACCAAGTCCAATATGGGGACAAGCTCGTGCGCCATGATAGCTGGTACGTCGTGATGCAGAGCTGGTACATCTTGAGGCAGAGCTAGTACATCGTGCGGCGTAGCGGGTACTTCGTGAGGCTGTTCATGTCTGACGTTAGGATGAGCTAGTGTGTTCTCGCAGGGTTTACATAACATGAGAGTAAAAAATAAAGAGCGTATTAACGCACGACGGCGGCTGCGGCCACAACAACCTGGCCACCCACAAGGCCGAGCCTTTCACGTCAGCGTCCCTGTACGCGTTAGAGACGTTTGCTTTGACTGGCCCCATGACCCCAACGTCGAGGGGCTGACAGACAGGCGTGCATTTAGGCGGGATTGCAACGAGTTCCGACTGCACTTGGTTCCACATTACTTCGTAACTAGTGTCACTGACATGAGCCTTGAAATTGTCCACAAGGAGAACAGAGCCGGGTTCCAAGTTCGGTGTACATAAAATAGTAAAACATGTACAAAATGTTTGGGTCGTACGCAATGGCCCGCTTTTGATAGAGGTCCCATCCTCTAGTGTCCATCCATGCTTTTTTCTCGACGATATACTCGTGACCAGCGCCCTATATAATAAACATTTATTGACAGCATCTCTCCTATGATGCACGTAAGAATCATGTAAGATATTGTAAATAATGCAGTACCTTTGCTGCGGGCGGCAAGAACAGCCGTCAAACGCATAGAGTGCTTTTCGGCTACCTCAATTGAGGCATCCGAGCCGCGCTCGGCATTTGTCACCTTTGGCGGGCTGTCCAGGAATATTCCTGTTTCGTCAGCGTTTAGAATCAAGGCAGGTGGTAAATAATAAAACCATGCCCAGAAGTCTGCAGCAACAGCTGCCTTTTTCGACTCCAGATCCGATACAGAGAGCTGCTTGGATATCGCTCGTTTTCTCGAAA
>JNBR01001635.1:0-17371 GCA_002081595.1 Achlya hypogyna | reverse complement strand
TCTTGCCGGCGCCCGACTCACCACTCACAAGCACGCTTTGGTCTTGGCGCTGACGGTGCATGTCGCGAAAGGCGCGGTCGGCCACACTGTACACATGTGGTGGCAGCTTTTCGCGCTTCTCGCCGGCCATAACGCGGTGGCCGTGGTCGATGTACGAGCTCTTCAAGGCATTGCAGTAGAGCGGTGGCAACGCCTCGAATGGGTTGATGGCCACGAGGATGGTGCCCGTGCTCGTGTAGATCTCCTTCTTCTCGAAGCGTTGGCGAAGCGCCGCGAAGATGGATCCCTCGTCGAGGTGCACGAGGGCCGTGAGATCCGCGACATCAGCGACCGCGTCTGAGCCCATGGCAGACGACGAACTGATCGCAGCAACAATCAGGTCACAACCCAATTTCAAGTATTTTTTATCATTCGCACATTTACTTACAAACACCAAGGTGAAAAATACTTGTTATTTTTGTTGTATTTAACCGCGTTTGATTGGTCGATCTCTTCCAGCAGTCCAGTGAACCGGTTCACACATCAAGTCCGGTCCATGCAGGGTAACCGGTCCGACATTGTCTTTTTTTTTTTTGTGTTTGAATTTGTCCAATTTGTTTGTGGAAATTTACGGTAGCTTCACCGAAAGATTTGTCGTCACCGAAAAGTGGACAATTCCCAGCCACACACCACAGGCGCCAAGATGGACATCGTGTAGTACAGTAGCTGTGCCTCTATGCATTGATGTTGCAACTGAGTGCGATGCTGCTCTCGAGGCCATTGTTGTGGGAACAAACGTTTTAAGATCGTCAAAACGTACAGTCAAAATGGACAACCTGTGGCCAAGCTTCCGTTAATACAAATTGTATACGTGGGTTCCGTCCATTAAAAGGTATAAACTTTAAGGTGCATCGCCATCTCGACACTAAGATGGAATGCCATGGGGCCTCCACTTGGAGCCTCGGCGAACTACTCAATGGGCAAGGAAAGTACACGAATCGACGTCCCACGCACACCACATGCAGGCGCGACTGATAGCGCTCCATCAGCTAAAAGCAGCAATGCATTTCCTACATGGGCCGAGTCTTAACCAAGTTCATTGCAGCATCCTGTCCCAAGTTGAACGACCTTCACCGACTCATCCCTGGTGCTCGGCAGCGACTGTGCTGGATGCGCTCTACGACCCTCTGCCCTCAGAAACACGCTATCGATCCCCGAGCGACAACGCATGAGATTGATGCGCACTGCGGCTCACACCCAAGTGTTCCAGTTATCGCTTCCTCGGCGCCTCCGCGCTCGAGCAACACGGCTGCACACCTGCGTTCTAAACAGCTACAAAATTACGGTATAACTCTAAATACTAGCGGGAATGCCCACGTGGGAGGCGCGGCCCTGCTTCTGGAACGTGAGCAGCACGGGCTTGGGGCCGATCTGGAGCAGGTGCATGGCGTTGCGGAAGCCCATCTTGCTGATGTTGTTGTTGTTGATGCTGATGAGCAGGTCGCCCACGTGCACCTTGTTGGGCTGGCGCAAAATCGCGCCTTCGGGCTTGACCTTGGTGACCTCGGGGTAAAAGCTCGACAGCGCTTGCTTGACCACGAGGCCGAGCGCACCGTCTTCTTCCTTCCATGTGATGTTGTACAGCGAGTCGTCGCGCTTCGGGTTCAAGCTCATCGTCGACATGCGGCTGAACCGGAGGCTGCTCTCGCGCGTCGACGCTTCGCTGGCCCGCGACGACTCGAGCAACGCTTCATCAAGGTCGGCACGCAGAAAACGGAGCACCACCGGCCGCGGGCCGTCCTCCAGCAGCTTGATGACCCGCGCAAATTCGACGCGATACGTCGAGATCTCGTTGATGGCCGTGAGGTAGTCGCCGAGTCGGACGTTGAACATGCCGGGGATCTGCGGGTTGCCGCGGCACTTGGAGACGCTGGGCATTTCTTTCTTTTTGTCCGGCTTGAACCCGAGCCCCAGGGGCACGTTGTCACGCCAGAGCACCTCGTACTCGTCGCTCATAAGCGACGGCTCCCGATGCGCCTCCGAGTTGGTGGTGCGCTGGAAGCGAAGCGCCACGGGCTTGTCGATGTCCTGAAGCAGTCGCAGGATGTGTCGAATGTCGTTGTTGTGCACCCGTTTGCCGCCGACCGACAACAAAATGTCGCCAGGCGACACGTCAAAGATGTCAGCGCACGTGCTCAGCGTCTCATGAACACGCCGCACAACGGGCAGCCCCGTTACCTCGTCGCTCTCAAAGTAGAGTCCCAGCATGCCGCATTCCCAGTTGATCTCGTACTCCGAGTCCTTGGACGCAGCGGTTGACGCTGTCGACGCTGTGTCCTTCGAGTCTTCTTCTTCGTCGGACGAGCTGAACTCCTCAAACACTACGGCCGACTCGACAATGGGCCGCGATGCGCCAAGCGACGGCAGCAGCGGGCCCATCTTGGCGGCTGTCGGCGCATCCATCGTCTGCGGATACATGGCGGCGGCCTTGATCTCGGCGGCCGCCCGCTTTGCCCGCGCCGCCTCCTCGTCTGCCTTTTGTTTGGCCAGCGCCCGCGCGATGATGGCTTCCGCTTGCAGTTGTCGACGCATCTGTGCCGCCGATACCCGCCCGCGGTGACCCCGCCAAACGCGCTGCAGTAGCCGCGTCGCACAAACACGAGCCCGGTGCTCGGACCGCGCTCGGTACCCGCGCCAGTGCGCCTGAATGCACACACTGCCGCGCGACTGCCGCTGCCGCCGGCGCATGACTCGCCGACGCTGTTGCCGCCGAACGAATGTCTGCACCACAAGCACCGCGTGGCGAAGTCGACGGTAGGCGACGCGGGCGACAAAGCCGCGTCCAACGCGCTGCAGACAGTGCACGGCCGCTGCTTGAACCTGCACCTTGCACCGGTTCAAGTGCTCGTAGGCGGTTTGGAGCAGAAACACCTTGGTGACGCCCACTTGGAACGGTGGCAGCCCAGAGTCAGTCGGTGGCAGCAGCGTTGGCAGCAGATCGGCCAGCGGCAGCGCCCCCGGTGCCAGGCAGCGGTAGTGCTGCAAAAAGCTCGCATGGAGCATGCGTACGGGGTACCCCGCACGGGAGATCTTGACGGCCTCGAGCACGCCCGAGCACCGCAGCTGTTCCACAACGCGAGCGTCGTCAAAGGTGGCCGGGTTGAGCTCGTCGTTGGGCTTGATGCACCGGATGAAGTGGGGAACCGTCGCATGGAGCAATTCGAGCAGCGTTGAAAGCTCCGCCTTGAACTTTAGCACAACCGACGAGGCCCCGGCCCGCCGTGGAGGCGACTCGGACGCCCTCAGTTTGAGCGACGGCGTCGTCGACCGGCGGCCATCGGTGAAGCGTCGGTCGTCGGCAGCGGCGAAGAGGTGCTGCACAAACGTGTGCGCCGATGTCGCCAGCAGATCGAGCGCCTCGACGTGAACGCTGTCTTTGTTCTTGTCGCAAAAGCCCGTGGCCGTGTACACAACGTCGCCGGCGTAGTGGACGATGGCAAACTGGCACTTGCCTCGCTGAAGCTTGGTGGACGACAGGTGCGAGTGGCCGTCGAAGACGTCGTAAAACTTGGCGGCGAGTTGCGCATCGTTGCCGCGGGGAATCACGCATTGCTCGTCGAGCAGCGAGAAAAGGCCGATAGGTCTCGCCTCAAAGAGAGCGACGCAGGCATCGTTGTTCGGGTACTCGACAAAGCTCCAGGGAATGGCCTCGGCCGCGTACTCTGCCTGCTCCATCTCAAAGACGTACTTAGCGAAGAGTTGCTGCAGCTTTTCGTTGGCAAAGTTGATGCACAGTTGCTCGAGTGAGTTGGACGCAAAGATCTCAAAGCCAAAGATGTCCACGACGCCGATGAAGCGCGAGTGCAGCGGTGCAGTGGCGCCATCGTAACTGATACTCTGGTTGATGCGCTCCACAAGCCAGTCGAAGACGCGCGCGTAGATGGTCTTGGCCAAGGCGTCGCGGCTCGAGTACGCCTCGGGCTCTGTGAGCCCTTTTGTGATGACCTCGCCGCCGACTTTGATCTGCTTTGTTGTGAGGCCGTGCTCAATGGTCGACACCTCGATGCCGAGAAGCCCGCCTACTGTAGCCACAAGAGCCCGAGCATCCGCCGCGAATTGACTGGCTTCGCCGCCCTTCCTTGTGAACTCCAAGTTACCGAGCAGCAGCACGGCGGCCACGAGCTGCAACACGCGCCATTGCTCGTCTGTGGACATGCCAATGGTGGTCATGGCATGTCGTGTCTTAGCGTACTGCTCGCTGTCGTCGACGCCGTCCTGTCGGTCGTAGCACTGGCTCTGGTTCAAGTACTTGTAGTCCTGGACCTGCGAGAGGCCTAACGCCGCGAGTTCGTCCGGCGAGGCGCCTCGAAGCAGCTCGTAGAAGATGTGGTAGTTGCGCTCGCCGATGGCTTGCGACACGAGCCGGACGCGCTCCAAGAGGTACGTGGAGATGGATGCGCCGAGGAGCGAACCCGCGCGGTCGAAGCCAAGGCGTATAAACTTGCCGAAGCGCGAACTGTTGTTGTTGCGGTTCGTGCGTGCGTTGCCGAAGGCTTCGAGGATCGGATTGGACTCGAGCACGCGGTTGCGGACGCTCTCGCGCTCGGCGTTGCCCGAGTCGTGGGTGGTGGCGGAGGAGACGGACGCGAGGTAGTGCATGATGATTTTGGTCGTCTCGGTCTTGCCGGCGCCCGACTCACCGCTCACCAAGATGCTCTGGTTGCACGTAGCGTCTGTGGGCATGTTCATGTCGCGAAAGGCCTTGTCCGACACGGAGTAGACGTGGGGTGGCAGCGGTCGAAGTTTCTCGCCTGCAGTGCGGCGGCTGCCATGGGTAATGTACCTCCGCTTGACAGCCTCTTCGTAGAGATGTGGCAGCGCCTGAAACGGGTTGACTGCCACAAGGATCGAGCCCGTGCTCGTGTAGATTTCCTTCTTCCCAAAGCGTACCTTGAGCGTGTGTAAGATTGCAGGTTCATGGAGGTGCACGAGGACCGTGAGGTCTTCGACACCAGTCTCGCGCAGCTCAATCGGATTGCACACAAACACGCAGCGGCCCACGTCGTCGACCCGGAAAGCGAGCACCTGCGAGGCCTCGTCGATCGCATCTGTGAGTCGACACGCCAGGCTCGCGTCCGTTGTCGCGTGGACCACGGCCCGCCGCCACTTGTCGTCGTGGAGGACCCACACAGGGGTTCCGATCTCCATGCCTGAATTGACTCTGGCCCTGGTCCATGGTATTTTATTTTTAAAATTATCTGTCTTTTTACCCCGGCGGAGATGTATTTTTTTAATTCTGCCGAGTCGGATATATAAAAACCGAAAAACACACTTCGAACTTCGCTCTCCGGGAACACTGTCGGCGGCGGCCACGCTTCGAACTTCGCATTACTGCGGCCGCTGGCGGTGGCGGATTGGCCGGCGCAGGCGCTGCCCATGGCCGTGGCGTCGCAGCGGGCTGGATGGTCGATGAATCTTTCTGGGCGCGGGCAACGACGCCGCGCGCCGCGTCCCCAACTGCCTCGTGCTCGTGGCGTCGATACAGCAGCAGCCGCAGGGCTCGGCGCGGCACCGAGTATCCATAGGCGCTGTCGCGACAGCCTGACGTGCTAACGTTGCCGCGTGGGCGGAGATGCCCTCGCTCCAGGGACGTCGCATGTCCCACTGTGACGCGTTCCTCGGCACAGGCTGGCATGCCGGTCGCGACGGGGGCGGCGCGGACCGAGTGTACCCAGGGATGCATAGTGGTGGTGGTGAGTAGCGCTGTCTACCTTATACCCCAGGGCTTGCCAGCTCAACTTCCTCCGTGCGCGGCCAAGCAGAGTCCACCTCTCGCACGTACAGTACTTGCCCTGACCTTATCACACCGTGTTGATCACATTATCACCAGAGAGCGAACGGGGCAAACAGCAGCTCGTCAAGGTAGTAGATGGCGTAGAAGAGGGCGACACCGCAGAGGAGACGCCACACGAGGTCGTCGGCCTCAGCCCAGTCGATGAGTGCGTCGAGCCGGCGGGCTACACCAGCCTTGGCCAGCGCGTACGGCGACGGTCGCTCGAACGTCAACCGTAGCGGCGGAGCGGTCGCCTGGCTTTGTCGCGCCTGTAGCAGCTCCAGCGCCGCCGCGAAAGCCATCGGTGCGTCGTCGAGGCGCACGAGCACGTCGCCGACAGCCACACGGTCCTCGGGCCGCGCGGCGCCGAGGTTCCACGCTGCCAGCGCGCCCGTGCCGTGGAGTTTGGTCACGCGCAGCTGCTCCGAGTAGCGTACGCGCCGGAGCTCGGCGCCAAGTACGTCGTCGGCCCACACCAGCGACACAACGTGCGTGTGGAAGAGCCAGGCGAGCAGGTCCCGCGCCGACCGACGACGGGTGGCTTCGCGGTCGCCGGGCACGAAGCGCAGCGCGACGGGGCGCGGTGCCGACGCCACGAGATCGATGCTCGCATCGAAGGTCAGGTGGGCGGTGGGCGTGCCACCTACCTGCACGAGAACGTCGCCAGGTTGCAGGCGGCGCAGGCCAGGCACGGTCGTCGTTGGGCCACGGAATGCATCGACGGCCGGACGCACGAAGCCGTCGGCGTCGCACCGGCGCGGTTGCCACGAAAAAGCGACAGCAACGTCGGTGGACAAGAGCACCTCGAAGGCTTTGGCGTCGACGTCTGCGGCGTCCGATTCGAGGATGGGCGTTGCACCGATCGTAACGACGTCGCCGCAGGCGCAGGAGCACGCCGACGACGTCCGTCGGCGCGGCCCGCGCAGAAAACGCAGCGACACAGGCGGCAACATCTCGGCGAGAGCTGTGGCGGCATCGTCGTCGGCGCAGAGCACGTGCTCGCCGATGGCCAGCAACTGGTCGCCAATGGCCACATCGGCAATGCCAGCGCAGTCGCTGAGCGCGGTGTGTTTCCGGCACACGATGGCGCCGCTGGTCACGTCAAATGAAAGCCCAAGAACACCCCGCTCCCAGCGCAGCGTGAACTGCTCCGAAAGACTTGCGGACGACGCCCGCCGCCGACTGCCCGTTGACAGCGCTGACAGCCGCACCACGTGCACCGCATCTTCGTCGTCGTCGCTGCTACTGTGTTCGGCTTCGGGCTGCGTGTTCCATGTGCCCATCACCGCCTTGGCCACTTGGTGCTCCTGTACAAACCGCCGCACGACCAGGCGTCGAAGCTCCTTGTTACGGGTAGCGATGCCTTGCCAATGCGCAACGACCCCCGCCGCGCGTACGCGATTCGCTCGGCAGAGGGCCACAAACTGCTCCACGAGCCGGCGCCGCAGGTTGGTGTTGTGGACGACGAGGTCTTGCCAGTGGGCCACTGTGGCAGCAGTTTGCGCGCGCTTGGCCCGACAGGCCGTGACGAACTGCAGAACCAGCGTCGCGCGTCGGTGCCGACAGCGACTTCGCCAGAGCACCACCTGCTGCCACTGCGCCAGCGCGTGCACAACACGAGCAAGCGCGGCAGCTTTGGCCGCTCGCCAAGAAGTCGCCCAGGCGCCCAGAAGCGCGTCCCGCTGCCGCCGCCGGCGCTGCTGCGTGGCGACCACGGACTTCCAGTGAGCAACGACGCTGCCGGCCGCCTGCAGGCGAGTGGCATGAAGCAGCAGCGCGCGCCCGTGCAGCACGCGCCGCCAATGCCGCTGTAAGGCGACGGCGGCTGCGCGTTGCCGGCGGAAGCGGCGCTTGTACACGACAGCGCGAACAGCTGCCTGGGCGATGATGGTTTTGGCTCGCAGCGAACGGTACGCGGTCTGCGCGAGGTGCTGGCGGGCGTATGCCTGCAGCGTGGTGGCGGCGGCCGCGCGCTTGGCCGCGACGGCGGCAGTGAGCTGCTCAAAGGCGGCATGGCTCAGAAACATCTTGGTCTTGCCCACGTGGTAGGGCGCTGAAACCACAGCTCGCAGGCGGCCAGCCATGCGCGCCGCGGAGCTCTCGGCCGGGTGCAAGCACTGCGCGGCGGCGACGAAGGCGTCGAAGCTAAGTCGGATGGGAAGACCCATGCGCGAGATCTTGGTGGTCTCGACGAGGCCGGAGCAACGCAGCTGCTCCAAGACGCGGGTGGCGTCGAAAGCGTCAGCGGCCATGGCGTCGTTGGGCTTGATGCACCGCACAAAGTGGGGTACCGACGCCGACAGCGTCGCCAGAAGTGACGACAGCTGTACCTTGAACTTGAGTGACACGGTGCTCGCGAGCACGGCTGACGTGCGGTGACTGAGTTTTCGCGACGGTGACAACGACGGTTGGCTCGAGAAGCTCGAACGCGCTGGCAGCTTGGCCGTGGCCGACACCGCCTGCAACTCGGGCGTCGAGTGGCGCTGCGCGTCGTCATGGTCGCCGCGGTTGCTTGTGTACTCCCAGTCTTCAAAGAGGTCAGCGACGAAGATATTGGACGACGTCGTCAGCGCAATGAGCGCCTCCTCTGGGACGTGGTCTTTGTTTTTGTCGCAAAAGCCTTTGGTTGCATACTGGACGCGACCGGCGTAGTGCGCAACGGTGAACTTGCACAGGCCTTGCTCGAGCTTGGACGCGGCGAAGACTGTCGACCGCGGGAAGCTCGCGTAGTACTTGGCCGCCAGGGTGCGATCGTTGCCCTTGGAGAGGCGCGACTGCTCGTCGAGCAGGCAGAAGAGGCCGCTAGGGCGGCCCTCAAAGAGCGCAACGCACGCGTCGTTGTTCGGGTAGTCGATAAAGCTCCAGGGGATGGCTTCGCGCGCATACTCCTTCTGCTCCATCTCAAAGACATACTTGGTGAAGAGTTGCTGTAGCTTCTCGTTGGCGTAGTTGATGCACAGTTGCTCGAGCGAGTTGGAGGCAAAAATCTCAAAGCCAAAGATGTCGACGATGCCGATGGTGGGACTGCCGCCCGACTCGCTGTGGCTCGGCGAGGCGCCAGCGTACGCGATGGACACGTTGATGCGATCGACAAGCCAGTCAAAGACGCGGGCGTAGACGGTCTTGGCCAACACATCGCGCATCATGCTGGCCGTCTCGACCGACAGGTTCATGCGCACGGGTTCAAACCCAGCGATGATTTCGCGGGTGCAGAGCGCCGCTTCGAGGTCCGACGGCACGAGCCCGAGGAGGGTGCACACGGTCGTCACCGACGCCTTGGCGTGGTCGTGGAAACGGGCGCCGTCGACGCCCTTCTTGGTGAACTTGATGTTACCGATGTGCAGTACGGCGGCCATAAGTTGAAAGACGCTACTCTGTTCGACGGGGGTCAGGCCAACAGTCGTCATGGCCTGGCGCGTCGCCGCGAACTGCCGGGCGTCGTCGACACCGTCTTGCCGGTCGTAGCACTCGGTTGTGTTGAGGTAGCTGTAGTGAGCCATGGGCTGTGTCAGGCCAAAGGAGGTCAGTTCGTCGGCCGAGGCGCCGCGAAGCAGCTCGTAGAATATGTGGTAGTTGCGCTCGCCTATAGCTTGGGAGACGATTCGGACGCGCTCCAGGAGGTACGTCGAGATGGATGCACCGAGAAGCGAGCCCGATGGGTCAAAGCCGAGGCGAATGAACTTGCCAAAGCGTGAGCTGTTGTTGTTGCGGGTGGTGCGCGCGTTGCCAAAGGACTCGAGGATCGGGTTGGACTCGAGAATGCGATCGCGGACGTTATCCTTTTCTGTGCTAGCGTCTTGAGGGTTGACGCTCGAGACGGACGCGAGGTAGTTCATGATGATCTTGGTCGTCTCCGTCTTGCCGGCGCCGGATTCACCGCTGACGAGGATGCTCTGGCTGCGGCAGGCGTCGGGTGCCGTGCTTGTAATAGCGCGAAAGGTCTTGTCCGCTATGGTGTAGACGTGGGGCGGCAGCGCCTCGTCGGCAGCGGCTGCCATGTACGTCTTCTTGGCGTCATCCGCGTAGAGAGTCGGCAGGTTCTGGAAGGGATTGATCGCCACGAGGATCGCGCCTGTACGGGTATAAATGAGCTTCTTTCCAAAGCGTGCCTTCAGCGCGTTTAATATCGCGGGTTCGTGGAGGTGCACAAGCGTCGTGAGGTCTTCGACACCATCGACACGCTGCTCGTCCGGGTTTACGGGATGCAGCGCCGACGCGGGCACCTCCGCAGCACCCGCCGGCAGCCCCACGACGACGTGGTCCGCCTCGACCTGCTGCACGGGGGCCAAGTGCCAGGCGCCCGCGTGCCAGGCCCAGACGCGTTGGCCAACTTCCATCCTGCGCGAGGTAGAGTAATCCGTCGACTGGCCGTCGCCAAATAAAATAAAATTGCGTGCCACCCCATCACAGCGCTGATTTTTTGCGTCCAGCCGGCCGAGATGTTGCTCTTTGTATGGTCGGAGCCGGAGAATCGTTTTAAAATTCCAAGTGACTGAAATTAAAATTACTCGCGCCGCCTGTCCATTTTGTTGCGACCTTCGAGGGCCGGCGCATGGGATCAGGCGGCGAACGAAGCCGTCGCCGCGGATTAGATGGCAGCTGGGACCAGCCTCGGGCAGGTAGAGCCGGCTACCGCGAGCAGCCCCGGCGGTGGATGCAGACAGCCAGGCTGCGAGCCTACGCGGACGACGGCGACGAGCGGGCGGAGACCGCTGTGACACAGTTGAAGCGAGAGCGTTGGCCCCAGCCTTTACACGCGTGAGCAATCGCTTGGACTAGATACTACTCACGGCAACATGCATGTCGATGGGGAGGTGTACAGTGTACGGCACTGAGCGAGTCGGACGCGGCGGCATAGACGATGGTAAAGCACCTCGATGGCTGCAGCAGGGCCACGAAAAGGTGCATGGAAGGCGCAGACTGGCCATGAAGACACCTGCGTGATGCGAGACCAAGCGAGCGCCATCACCAGCGCGAGATGGCACCTCTGGCTCCAAGAACCAGACGCAATTGTGCCCAAGGTCTCATCATTACAGAGACAAGTGCGTGTGTTCATCGTGCCGGCACGCACGCGTGAGGCAGCGCCTATCGCTGCCCGCAAAGCTGGCCGTGTGACCGTGTGACGACCCGCGACAGCCTGTCGTGGTCAACGCCACAGGCCCGTCCTGCCGCACCTAGGCTTCCATGAGAACACCGTGCATCTTCCTGGATCTGTTGACGAAAATAGCGTGAAGATACGCTGAGCGGAAACGACAAGTGATGGTCCGCAGGATCGCCCATGCAAGCATTCACGACGCTTGAAGCTCCCACGATGCCCAACTAAAGCGTGTCGGGTACATGAGCAACCCAAGCTTGTCTCTAGCGCTAACAGTACTGTCCACGAAGGACCTCTCAATCCCGGTGGCTTGGGTTCAAGTTCAACTTGCCCAGTCTCAGCCGCCTCCACACAGAACGACGGCCCACCGCACAAGCGCTTGTACAGACGCATGGAGAGGTAGGGGCTGTGATCTTCTCAGCTCTCATGGTCCCTCGCGAGAGCCCCAGTCTGCAGTCGCGTCGGCTGCATGATGTCTCGGGACGCAATAAGAAACACGATTTTCCTTTTTCTTAACACTATTTTATGAAGCATTCGGCGGAAGGACTCAGTGCATCATGAACGTCGTGGCGACGTCCATCTCGGGCCGCCGAGTGCAGCTGGTCGTGAGCGATGGCAACGACAGCGCGCAGGTGATGTGTATTGAGAGGTCCTTTGCTGCCTTGGAGGGCGTCCACGCCGCCCTCGTGCTACGCATCGGTGAGCGCGTTCCGAGCTTTCCTCTGTTCCCCAGCGTTCCCAGTGATACCGCGCTCACACATCTCTGTGCCGAGCTGAACGCGTTCTTTGAGCGTATGCCACTTGTCATCGGGAGGTTGTGCGAACTGACGGTGGTGTAGATGGTGTGGTCAAGGCCAGTGAAGAGTTCAAGGCGGTCGTCGCAGATGATCTCGGCCAAGGCTCGGGGCAAATGACGGCAATCGACTTTGTGCTTCAGCCGTTTGAGTATCAAAAGGTATTCGACCATTATTGGCAAACTGGTCATGGCATTACATAGATTGTCGTCGGCCGCGGCGCCAAGTACGAGGCGCAGCTACAAGTGGAGCGTGCCGACCAGGTGCTCGTCTGGAAGTTTGAGGTCGACGATTACGACATTGACTTCACTGCCGACTTTCACGTGCCCACGCCCATGTACACCGAGATCTTTCACGCCACGACACGGTGCGTCTCTCGTGCATGCTAACCGGAGCGACACCAACTCGTGCCTAGCTACCAGACAACGATCAAACCTGTGGAAGGTACGACCGCCGACGCCTCGCCCCCGACGTCTGAGTCGCGGCAGGCATGTACCACTGCCCCAAAGCCGGCGTCTTGACTCTGACGTGGGATAACTCGTATTCCAGGATCCGCAGGTACCTTCGTCATATTCCGTCGACCTCGTCGCTCATTCTCACGGCGCAGCAAGACGGTCTACTACGTAGCACACGTCGTTGACAAGTGCACGATGGACTCGGCGCTGACGGCCGCCGACGCGCTCGACAGTGTACCGTGCCGCTGCTTCCTTTGGCGCTCATGTACGTTCAGGCGCTGCGGGCCGGACCCACAAGCAACTTTCTGCACAAGAAAGCACTGCCGACACCGACGCCCATGTCGTCGCCGGCGCTCTCAGCACTCCTGCCAAGCTACGCCAGCCTGCCTTCACTCGATCTCAACGCCAGTCGCTGGCTCGTCTCAGGCCTTGTCACAACAACGATGGCTACAGCGGCCAAGTTTTTCGGCTCTCGGCCACAGCTTCCAGCAATCGCTTCTGTGCCTGCCGACGAGCCGTCGGACTCGGTCGCCAACAGCCTCATGGAGGAACTCAACGGGCTCAACATGCAGCTGCTGCAGCGCGTCGTACGTATCGCTTTCTCGCAGATGTCGTCGACGTCATGTAGGAATCGCTTGAGGACTCGCTCGCACGCCTCGCAGGTGCATTTGATGCCATCACGTCGGTTTGACGGCTTCGCTGTAGTGGAGCGCGACCAGGCGCTGTCTCGGGTGCAAATGGCGATCGCTCGGCAGGTGCGCTCGCTGGCGACGGTCGGCTAGACGATCGGTGGCCTAGGAGACCGAAGCGGCGGCGTCGGCAGAGAATGCAGAGCAAACTGCGCGTCTTCAGAGCGAGATTGACGTATGCTGGTGACCGATACCCCGATTCTAAGTGCTCGTAGCGGCTACGACGTGAACGGCAGAGCTGGCCCGCGATCCAAGCCGAGCGGGATGCCCTCTTGCTCGAAAAGCACCGTTGGGCCATGGTGAGCAGCCGCCCAGCCTTCAGTCGCCGATGCTTCGGCCTTTAGATCGACGAGTTTGACGCGTATACGCCCGATTCACCTCCAGCCGCGCGCGACAGCTTTGAGTCGCCGCCACCGTCGCCGGCGTCCAAACTACCAGACGACGTCCGCCAGCAGCTCGAGAAAGAGCTCGGCCAGGCCGAAGTGGCCCTCGTACGCTTGCGGGCCCAACTCGGGTACTCGTTGCAGCAAGTGATCCCGAGCACGCGCATCGAGGCGCTGGCCAAGGTAGCTGCATCACCGACGGCGCTCTGGACCCGCCAGGCGTAGGAGCTGGCGCAGGCCAAGGACGAGTTCGACGCTGAGCGCGAAGAGCAGCGGCGAGTGGTCGCGGACCTCAACCAACAGGTGGCGGGGCGCGACAACGGCGGCTCATGGGCGGGGGTAGATCCTCAAGTACCGTAGCCACAAAAAGGTGCTTGTGGCCGAGTTGCGCAATGTGAAGCGGCAGACTGACGGTAGGTGGTGGTGCGGCCAGCGTGGCTCACAGGCAGCTAGGCCAAGTGGCTGTGGCCCTCGCCGAGGCGGCTGAGGCCCGAATGGTCAACACACGGCTAAAGCGGCAAAACGAGCTGCTACTAAGCCAGATGCGATCGCTCGTGGATGCGTCGTCGGTGCCAACGCCGCCACCGGCGCCTTCGCCCGCACCATCGACGCTAACGGCGCAGGATGTAGCAATGCTCAATGGAGAACCGTTTGCGCCCGAGAAGAAGACGGCACTGAGCCTCACGCCCAACCCGTTTCGAGAAAAGCTGGTGGCGTTTTTTACCGAGTACGATCCTGCTCAACTCGACGCCGTGGAAGAGATGCTCGAGAGCTATCGGGGTGTCGAGGCCTCGCTGCTCGACAGCCTTGAGCTCAAGTACCGGTACCAAGAGCTTAACGCTGCCTACAGTGGTGAGCTTATGTAATTGAACTCGGCATCTGTGGACACTGTAAATGTCAGTTGCCGTGCCGTGGGCCTTTGCACCGCTTCGATGCTGGTGGGTATGTAATATGGCGGATGGTGGGCATTGGCGTGCCGACAAGCAGTTGGGTATTTACGCATGTATTAGCTCTAGTGTCGAGATTGAAGCGTTCTGGACGCCGAGGGCTGTCGTAGATGGCAGGAGGACACCGTGGCTTGAGCTGCAAACCAAGTCAATAAATTCAAATACAATGTCGGAGGTACAAGCTTTATCGAATGGTACAGCTTCGATACCCCTAAACCCCTACAGCTTAGGTACCACATGCTAGCTGGACTCAAACGCCACGAAACCATGACTATCTTGGCAAATTTTGTCTTTAAATTATTTGTAATTTTGTTGTTGTTAAAGTGAGTCTATTTCGATATAATTAACATTGAACGGGTGATGGACTCGCTAAGTCGGTCGTGTTGCGACGAGTGGCATAGGTGTTGTCTAGCCGACGCCGGTTCGAGGCGAGTAGAGGGCGCAGGCCGGGATGTAGCCTTCGCGGAGCCAGGCGTCGGCGTGCAAGGCTGGCTTACATCATTCAGAAGAGGCACATCGCTTGGGTGGTAAGCAGCAAGTGGTGAAGATGCAGCTTGGTCACGAACGCAGTGTGGATATTTGTAACTTTGTCCAGGTGCACTGGAACCGCAAAGAATCGAACTTCTCTCCGGAATAAAATGGTCATGGGACAATTTTAGCGTTCGTTTCAAGTCTTGTCCAAATAGCATAAATCTAATTATTCGCCCATGTATCGCACGTGCGTTCCTGCGTTCTTTCGGCGATGGATTCTGAAGCACAAAAGTTAGTCCAGTTACAGGAGCCAACCCGTCGATATATTTTGAATTACACTCAAGGACAAAAAGATACGCACACCCCAACTTTTCGCCATAAATCTGCACCAGCAGCCCCAATGGACGTGCTGTTTAGATGTGACATGTATTTTAGTGCGTATAGTGCAATCCACGTCCTGTCATTGACCAATTCCCACTCCTTCATGTCCTCACCATACAAATAAGTCAAATCTGCATGAGGACCAAATTTACGCACACTCGGTAGGCATACAAAAACAAAGTATAAAATAATTGGTTGAAAATTGAGCAAAATGAATACTTTTGCGCGCATGCCGCTCACTTCAAAAAATGGGCAGGGCCCACCACTCACAGACATTGAGCGTGGGCGTATCCTTGGCCTGCATGAAGCGGGTCTTGATGTCCGCGAAACGTCGCGTCGGGTTCAACGATCAACAGATGCCGTGCGTCGTGTGCTGGACAGCACAGCGCAACGGACATCCCCTGGTCGGCCACGCTCACTTGATGCGCGCACAGTGCGTGCAATTGTACGTTATGCCGCACAAGGCGATAACTCGGCGCGCAAGATACACGAGCAGTTGTATCTTGACTGCTCGGTACGGACCGTGCGTAGGGTGCTTGCCAATGTCGGCTGGCTTATCTACACCAAGATGGAGAGCACCTTGAAGCTCAGCAATGAGCACAAGGAGGCTCGCCTCTTGTGGGCAGAGCAGTTGCTAACGCAGCCTATGCCTTGGGATCGTGTTGTATTTTCCGACGAAAAGAAGTGGATCCTAGACGGCCCTGACGGGTTTAAGTTCTACTGGCGCGATCTCAGACGCGACGCCCGCACTGTCAACCGGCGGCAGATGGGCGGCGGTAGTGTCATGGTGTGGGGAGGTATCAGTTCTGTCGGAAAGACAAGTCTGGTAGTGCTTCGTGGAAAACAGGATTCTTACGACTATGTTTATACAATGTCTGAGTACTTGCTTCCTTTTGCACACTTACATTATGGCTCTGAGTATGTCTACCAACAGGACAACGCATCCATTCACACGTCCAAGTGTACCATGGACTTCTTCGCTGAGCAATCGGTCAATCTACTTGCTTGGCCCTCTCGCTCACCGGATTTAAACCCGATCGAGAATATGTGGGCCTACATGGCACGCGCTGTTTACAGTAATGGCAAACAATACTGCAACATCGAAGAGCTTACGATAGCGCTGCATCGCGCATGGGCGTCACTTTCTCTTCGTGACATTGCTGATCTCATCGAAACGATGCCTTCTCGCTGCATTGAAGTTATCAAGGAAAAAGGAAACAAGACGCACTACTAATCGATTTACGTTAAGACGGAAAATTTGTATGCCTACCGAGTGTGCGTAAATTTGGTCCTCATGCAGATTTGACTTATTTGTATGGTGAGGACATGAAGGAGTGGGAATTGGTCAATGACAGGACGTGGATTGCACTATACGCACTAAAATACATGTCACATCTAAACAGCACGTCCATTGGGGCTGCTGGTGCAGATTTATGGCGAAAAGTTGGGGTGTGCGTATCGTTTTGTCCTTGAGTGTACGCGTGAATACCAAATTTACGATGAACTGCAGTTGGTCGTCGTGCACGATAGAGGGGCCACTCTCCACCCCAGCCCAACAAGCGACTGCACGAACAACACACACCACAACTGCTGCATCTAGGCAGGCAACAACGAAGCCGACTACTCGTGCGAGGACTGCCTGGAGACTGAGTACGCCGCCATATAAAAAGGTGCTATAACAAAATAAGATAGGATCACACCTTCTTTGGCTACACACGACAGAAAGCGACACTAGGCAGGACAAAGAGGAGGGCAACGAGATGCAGGGGTGTGACAAGACGTTGCAAAAACACGAAAAGGCGCAGCAGTGCAAGACGGCTGGTATGGGTCAGATTTGCACGGTAGCGCGCTCGGATGGCCAGCGCATCGCCAAGGGCCGAGCGAAGAACTGGTCTGTAGAGGAAACAGTCCAACAGATTGCACTGCGCTGGTACGACAAAATTTTTGCAAAAGCTTCCTTAGCACCTGCGAGGCTAAATATTGTGACGCCTGTTTTATGATGATCGCTCGCGCCATGAAGACGCATACCGCCATACAGGTGAAGCAGCGCCTTTGGACCATAACGGATATCTACATGGTACTAATCTTACGGAATCGCGCTAAAGTGACTCAGTAACTTGTGCCCGAAATGAAAGGAGCTGGTGCAAGAGGAAACAAGGAGACACAGTCTCCAAAGTTCTGAGACTCGCTGTTAGCAGCAAGGCTCGGAAATTTTTTTTGGCGATTGCAATTCTAACGAATGAAAAAATTAACCATTGCACTATTGCGATGACAAAAATCAATAATTGAAAAATTGGAAATTGCACAAAAATGTATACATATTAAGGGCCGGGTCGCAGTAAAA